>ML782617.1:424522-441817 GCA_009831015.1 Picea engelmannii
TATAGAAAAACCTGGACAGACCATCTTACTCATGTGGATCAAGTTCTCTGCCTACTCTCTCAGCACCAACTTTTCCTGAAATAGTCTAAATGTGCTTTTGGTGCCTCAGAAGTAGAATACTTGGGTCATCTGGTGGGAAAGGAAGGCGTCAGGGTGGACCCGAAAAAGATTGAAGCTATGCAATATTGGCCGCATCCAAAGACTCTCAAAATCTTGTGTGGATTTTTGGGCCTCACAGGGTATTATCGCAAGTTCGTTAAGAACTACGGAAAGATTGCAGCACCTCTCACGACTCTCCTAAAAAAGAACTCTTTCACTTGGACTCCAGCAGTTGCTCAAGCTTTTCAAACCTTGAAGACGGCCATGTGTACCACTCTAATTCTGGCCCTTCCCGACTTCACAAATACCTTTGTGTTGGAATTTGACGCCTTAGGGAAAGGAATCGGCGTTGTCCTTATGCAAGAGGGTCGACCTTTGGCCTTCACTAGCAAGCAACTGTCTAAAAAGAATTTGGGCAAACCCATTTATGAAAAATAAATGTTGGTGATTCTACATGCCGTTGAGTTGTGGCATCCATATCTCTTGGGGCAACGGTTCCAAATTAAGATAGACCATCAAAGCCTCAAGTACTTTCTGGAACAACGCATTTCCTCCCAGGAACAATAAAAATGGGTGACTAAGCTCTTTCGATATGATTATGAGATCATTTACAAGAAGGGAAAAGACAATGTCGTGGCGGATGCACTGTCCCGCAAATATGAAGACGAAGGATCCCTTTTTTCTCTTTCCTTCATTGTACCCGATTGACTCCAAGCTATGCGCCAGGAATGGCTTCAAGATCCCAAAAGTTTGCATTTGATCCAGCAACTGCAGAACAAGGCTCTGGCTCCCCTAGAGTACTCCTAGCTCCAGGATGAGCTTCGATACAAAGGCTGTTTGTATTTAAGTAAACAATCCAAGGTCAAATCCACGGTGCTTTCTGAGCTTCATGCTACACCCACAGTGGGGCACTCAGGGTTCACCAAAACATATGACCGAGTCAAATGTTATTTTTTCTGGGATGGTATGAAATAGGACATCTGTAAGTTTTTCGCTGAATGTGAGGTGTGTCAATGCAACAAGGGATAAATAGTCAAATCTCTAGGCACCCTCCAACCGCTTCCGATTCCCCCTGCTATTTGGAAGGATATCTCTATGGACTTTATTACAGGCATACCCAAATCGGGGAATAAATCAGTCATAATGGTGGTGGTGGATCGCCTTTCCAAGTATGCTCATTTTTGCACTCTTCCCCACCCATTTACTGCATCCACAGTGGCTCAAATTTTCATGGACCAGGTCTTCAAGATTCATGGCATGCCACACTCTATTGTTTCCGATCGAGACCCAACTTTCACAAGCAATTTTTCACAAGAGATGTTTAAGCTACAAGGCACACAATTGCATCTCATCTCAACTTATCATCCCCAAACGGATGGTCAAACGGAAGTTGTCAACAAGTGTCTGGAAACATATCTGAGGTGCTTTGCCTCTGAAAAAAAACACCAGTGGGCTCAATGGTTACCCCTCTCCAAGTGGTGGTACAACACTACATACCATACAGCCACTCGCATGACTCCTTTTGAAGCAGTATATGGACAGAAGCCACCTTCAGTTCTCTCATACTTACCGAGTACCTAGAAGGTCCAGGCGGTTGACCAAACACTTACAGTCCGAGAGGATATCCTTCGTACCCTTAAAGAGAACTTGGTCATGGCACATAATAGAATGAAGCAGCAAGCAGATCAAGGTGGCTCTGAACGTCAATTTGCAGAAGGGGATCAGGTGTTTCTGAGACTGGAACCATATAAGCAAACTTCCCTCAAGGCCGAGCATTGTCAGAAGCTAGCACCCAAATTTTATGGCCCTTACACAGTTCTCAAGTGTGTGGGACAAGTCGCATATCGGTTAGCTCTGCCCAGTCAGTCGAAGCTACATCATGTTTTTCATGTTTCATGCTTGAAGAAGGTGATTGGAACCAGGTGCTAAATTCAAACCAACCTTCCAGAGTTAGTTGAAGAAGGATCCATTTGGCTACAGCCAGAAGCAGTTTTGGACTAGCGTGAGTGTCGCCTGCGTCAGAGAACCATCAAGGAAGTGCTAGTACAGTGGAAAGATATGACTCCAGTAGATGCCACTTGGGAACTAGCTACCATTCTGCAATAGTTTCCACATCTCAAGCCTTGAGGACAAGGTTGTTTTTAAGGGGGTGGACATGTTAAGGTCCTAACCCGCACATAGGTAGATCAATGTATTCTGATGTAATAAAGGTCAATATTAATAAGGCCTTTCAATAAAATAGAATAAGGAGGATGTAAGAAGACCTAATATAAGCTTTCACTTCTAGAAGGATCTTCCTCTAGATGCTTCTCTTAATAGAGATATTTAGTATAAATAAGGGTCGAGGGTATGAGAACCCTAGCTTGGAGATTATTGTAACAGAGCGCTGCTCGATTAGAGGTTGACCCCTCGAAGAGGCCTGTGAACATTTCTTTCTGAAACAAAGTGCTATTTCTATTTCTATTGTTATATCTTTTTGTGTATTGTGAAGATTATGCTGGATATTTTACTGTTATTCTGCCATTTTATTTTTTTTCTGCATATTTTATATATCTGGTATCTTGCAGAATCTGTTCAAAAACCATAGATATATCAGTGTGAAAAAGGTAATACACACATTAAGAAATGATACAATGACGATAATCCATATATGATATTGTACCTCAAAGTAATTTCACTCATAACAACATGATTCGAATCAGTAGCTACCTTGTTTTCATGTACCTGCAAATCTGGGGAAGTCAAGCTTCATGCAAGGAAATTATGTTATCAATTCGAACTAAAATCATCATTATGAACCTAAAACTCTATATAACAAATCCAATTAAGGATAAATTTCACTCTGCAGAAAGATAAATACTGGTGCAGAAGCCATGAGTTGGCTAAAGTTAGCAATTGATGACCCTCCTAGTCTAGATTGCCAAAATTTAGAGGCAGGTCAGCCATCTTGGTCCAAACGTGAGAAGAGGAATTTGCCCTTCACATAAAGGCATGTAGGAATCCTATGGGGTTTCCTCAACTCACTGGTGAAGATAGCAACATTTATTCTTTCTTTCACTAGATGCAAAAGGAAAATATGGAAAAAAGCTTCCAAGAAACACTCCTGCGGAAGAAGAAACGACTGGGAAATAAAACCAAGGGTAACACTAAAATAGAGTCTTAGAAAGTCAAAAAGTTTATAATGGTATCCAAGAAACAACCTATTCACAGGTGTAAGATATCTTCCATTCAATAAAACACATGAACATTAAGTATACAATATGAAATTGATCCAGCTAATAGTGGAACTCCAGACACAACATCTTAGCCAGAATTAGAACCTTGAGTCAATTAACCGAATAAATATCGTGTCTCTTCTTCTTACATACTTCTCTCTTTCTCCTTCTATACTTTTTCATCTATTGTAATTTTGTAAATATAAATATGAGAAAAAATTATTGTGTATAACCCCCTCTTGCTTGGGACAAGGAAGGAATTGAGGTGGGGGGAGATGTTGTAGGGGCTAGTCGACCATGTCGACTTGAACCAACAATCAACTTATAACTTGTCAGTCAAATGACATAGTTAGAAGTAGATTTCGATTGGAGTCTTTTCTAACCGACCGACTGAGGCAGTTGAGCAGTTACAACTCCCTATTAGAGGTATACATACATAAGGACATGAAGGATCAGATAGCTTCATGGGAGAGGATATATTTAATTATGTTGTATTGTCTATCATATAATAAAATGACTCTTCTCCCAGATCTCATTACTTGTTTATGTCTATATGTCTATGTGTATGCATCTCTATAATGACTATGTAATATTCTACTAGTAACACTCTCTACTTTCCCTTATGTTAGAACATAGGATGCATAGGGGTGTACAAAGGTTCCTTATGTCATATTTAACCATTTGAGGGTCAGATCATGTGTTAAGTTGACCTGCTGTAAACTCACCTGAAAGTTCGTAGCGAATCAAGAAAGTACCTCATGCACTAATCACACATCATTATACCTTGGAAATGTGTCAAGAGATATCTCATTGTTTTCAGTGCTTTTAATGCATCATGTTGTTTAGGTTGGTTTCAAGAAATAATTCTAACAATTTGAATGAAGTGCACTTCCATTGTTTTGAAATATGGTGATGTGAAATGACTATAGAATATGAAATATTATTGAATGCTTCCAACTAAGTCCCAGTCTAGTTCGTGAGACACCATCTGAAGCTTCAGATACACCAGTTACCTCTTTTGGTGATTGTGTGTTGTCTGAGGGTTGATTGAACATGATACAGTGGTTACATGTTTCTGCGCTACAAACTATCACATCTTTTTTACACTGCAAACTAATAGATTTTATTTGCGCTGCAAACTCTTTGCACTAATTAAATTCCACATTATTGATATCCTAAACCCTGGAAATTTTCAAGATTGGTTATGTTATATGATGAAATCAATTTGCAGTTTCCTCTTGCAATGATAACCTTATCCACTATATTTTTGATGATGTTTCAAACTCCGTGATGCAAACTAGACTTGTGAACCCTTTGTTTTGTGCTATATCAAACCGTCCTCAACTTTGATTCACTTAGGTATGAGGTTTTAAATTTTAGAAGTCATCTTCCTCCTCAGACGTGTGAATTTTTTCAAACCTGTCATAAAACCTAGTCCAACTTTGCGCACTATGAACTGGGAGTTTTGGGACATTTTGTAGTGAATTAGTACACAACAGAGTCATTTTTTCATCATAACTCTTAAATGTCGATATGGGTTCTTCTGGAATTTTTTGTGGAGATGAATCATTATATTATTGACTTTTTGCCCAACAATCATACTGACCTAGTTCGTCGTTTGGGAGAAAAGATGAAATAATCACCTACAATAATGTTCGCAACGGATGTTGTCAAAGGAGTTACAAACTCTAACAGTATGATAAATCCGAGTTGTAGAAGGGTTTACACCTATTTGAGGGGGTTCAAATAGTTTTATAGGAGTTATTTGGACATGAGGGACATGTATTCCATCACTAGATCAAGCAACATGACCTATTTCAAAAGGAAATTATCACAATAGACAAGATCCAAAAAAGGAGGAGCTAGGTGTATTTTATGTTCCACCTTGTTGTAGCAGCTCCTAGAGAAAAGGGAATCCAATGAAACCACTTGGGATTCGACCTATTTAGAGTAGGAAGGAATGATACACTTTAGGTAGGAGTTTTTTTTTTGAGGAAGATGTTCAGTTCATCATCCAAGATAGGAGAGATCTTGAGGAGCATTTTAGCTGCTTATTTGTAAGCATGAGGACTTGCTTGTAATCACATTTCTACCATTGAATATTTATGGAGTTGTTTATCAGATGTTGTCTTTCTTTGTTGTCATTTTACCTTATCTTCTTTCTTAAATAGATTGCAGTCTTTGAGGATCATAGCTTCCATTGACTGATAGATTCATGAGCAACAAAGGATTTGTTGTAGATTTCCTATTAATCATTGTTTATTGTTTATGTATTCTTTAATCTATTTGCAGAAATGATCTCTATACGATGGATGTTCTACCTTTTGTCATATTCTCTATGCTTCTACCCATAATTATATAAAACATTTATCCAGTATACAGTTTGATTTCCTTTGATCTGTAGGATGTTATGACTCCATTCCCAATGAATGTCTCTGTAGACAGTTTTCTTCCCTCTCCCTTCCTTTCTTAGTCTTGATGATCCACTCAAGTATAAATTTATTTTAATCATTTATATTTTGATGGGTATTGGGATTGTTCTTAAAGAAGTCCAAGAACAACTCCTAGTGCTAACACCTTAGATTAAAAAAATCATCAAAAAAATATATCATGAACCTAATACCACAAATTCAATTTTGTCCTTGGCAAGTTCCATCGAAATATCCCTAGACCATACTTTTTTTTTATTTCCACCAAGTCTAAATCTTGAACCTGCTTTATCTGGGGTTTCTCCTTATAATAGGAAAGAAATTTCAATGAATGTTGAGCCACTTTGAAAGGTGGAAAAATATTATCTTCAAACATGCCTTCATTCCCACCCAACTATAATCTCAAGACACCACAATAGGAAGTAAATAAAACTCCTTCAGTGAAGGAACAAGGAAGAAAAAATAAAAAAAATAAACCACTAAATCCTTAACCCATAAAGAACCCAAACCCAAATTCAAACTTATATTAGACAAAACCTTGTAGGTATATGGACATGAATGAAACAAATCATGGTTTGTTTTTGCAATGCTTAAGCACATGACACAAAATCTCTATCCCTAATTCCATCACCATTGCATCCTATCCAAAGTCAAGACACAACTAAGGAGAGTCATCCAAAAAAACAATATGCATTTAGGTAGTCCATGAATATTCTATATTTTTTTATGCCACCACCAATCAATCATGCCTTCCATTGAAATCATGTATTGGTAGACCAGTCTGGGTAAATGTAATGTCCCCACTTTTGGACATTATCACATTACAGAGTATTATGCCTACCAGACTAGCCAGATATGGGTGACAACGAGTTCCAAAGATATTGAGGGGTCTTATTGGGCCAAAATTGCATCGTTCATCATATTTCATCATCAGGATCTATTCAACACAACTTGGCCTTGGTTCCATTGCATTCCAATGATTTCCGTAATTTTGAGTTATTATGGTTGTATTTTAATTAAATTGAGTAAGGGAATAATGGGCATAATACTTGGAGAAACTTCTTAGTGTAATATCTCATCGAAATCGGGAGGAATATCACTAGAGGATAAGATGGTGAGAAGTGATTTTTAATGGCCGGAGAATCCATAAGGATGGATAAATCACTTTTTAGGAGTAAAATGGTTAATTAATTAATAAAGTGATTTAATTAATAAATAATAAAATAAAGTAAAATTCACTTGGTGAGAAAAAGTGAAGAGAGAAGATAAAATAGAGATAGGGGACTCTATTCTCTCATTATGTTGTTTATCATTTTGATGTCTAGGTTCTTTCTAGAGAGCCCATGCACTTGGGGGTTTTGAGGGTTTTGACATAACAAACCCTAGATATCAGCTCGATGGTGAGAGATCCCACCCAACCTGGTCCAAGCTTGGTCATGGAGGTGAAATATCTCTCCCTCGCCATTCTAAATTAGTTCTATCTCAGTCACATGTGGATTCTACAACAACTATAGGTTCAGAGAGAAGTGGTGCACATCATTGAGGGTTTCCAATAGGAGAGCGCACTTGAGGAGTTAGTTCAGTTCGATTTTCCCAAGGAGAAGGAGATTTGGGGGGGGTTTATTGATATAGCTTGGTAGAGTCCATAATGCCCTTCTTGTCCTACCTTGGGTGTTTTTTGGCCGAGTATTGATTTATTAT
Source organism: Picea engelmannii (assembly GCA_009831015.1). Lineage (NCBI taxonomy): Eukaryota > Viridiplantae > Streptophyta > Pinopsida > Pinales > Pinaceae > Picea > Picea engelmannii. The sequence goes on from ML782617.1 coordinate 431,967, forward strand.
GAGTGTGGTACAGTTTCTCCTAGTGAAGTGTGCAATATCTGAAGTGGATCGATTCATTTTCAAGGAACAAAGTCCATTATTCAGCAAGAGAAATCCCTTACCTTGTTTCTAGAACTCATATCTACTCTTCTCAAGTATTTTGGTTGCTATTGGAGCTAAGGAGGAAGATGGATGAAATCTCCCTACAGCTACATCTAGAAACTAGTGCGCAACTCATTGAGTTTGAGGGATTGACACTCCAGAAGGAAAGGATCGCAACTTGTCATTCATCTCTTGCAACTATTTGGCCTTTGGAGTCTTGTGTCTTCTCCTCTTGGAATTGCTTGAGGGTTATTGTCATTTTTCCACTGGATCTCAACTATATTGTCCCAGATCTGTAGATCTATTGTGTTAGGATCTTCTACTATTATGAATAATATCATATCTGAGGTATTTGTGCTATTTAATTGAGTTTATTATGTTGAATTCATTTTGTATATGTTATGGCTGTAATAATATCTTTACTTACTACAAATACACAATAAAAGCATCATTATAAATCCCAGTACAACTCAAGGGAATAAACTCAACAAAGTGTTTGACAAAATGCCACAACTAGAAAACATATAAAATACAATAAAAGATCAATAATGCAATCAGATCTGGTTGGGAACATTGTGCTAAATAACATCCACCTAATTTTTCAAAGGCCCATACCATATCATCATTAGACTCTTAGATTCTTACATGATCTTGCTTCATCTCTTGAATAAATAAATTATAATTCTGATGTCGTTGGACATCAATATTCATAACCTTATCTAATTTCCATCCTCGAACCTAGATCAAGGTGGATTCATTGTCAGCAAGACGATTTAATGTACATACCCATTATCCTATAAGAAATTAGTGTTGTTGCATCCAACGATATAATCCCTACCAACTCATATCATTTGACCCAATCCCACATTTCAAGCCAAGAATTGGCCAATGATTAGAAAATCAAAAGTCAATGACCTCCACTAATTGGATTCTATTTGTATGTATTTACATGGTCATTTGATCCAATCTAATGTATCCTCGAGATACATATATTTATCATACAATATATGCTACCATAAGTTGTCTTTGGTTGCAAAAACCCAAAGGGATTTAGGTGCCAAACCAGACTAATATTTAAGTCCCCATCCACCTAATTCATTTGGCCGAGACAATAATAATAATAATATATTTTTAAGGTCATGGCCAAGACAGATGATGCATACCCCCTACCTCTGCCTAGGCAGGGTCCGTTGACCTCCTGGTCAACGATCGTTCTTCTCTCTATCGAGCTGAAGAAACTCTTCGATTACCTGCTAGAATCCCATGAAAAAATCCACAGGTCCTTTATGAAACTTCTCCTACATGACTAAGCACCAAGCGCAAGCCTCACCTCCCCATGACCACAGGTTGTGACCGCATGCCTACAGAAAAGGAGTGTCACTATTTCGCATGTCGGGACTTTACGAGTGAGCCAACCCTGACTCCCCGACTCCTGAAACTCCAAAAAGGGCTTAACATATGTCATCTCCTCTCCTTATCTCTGCTCATGTGACCATTCACCCCGCCCTGGGGCCTATCCTTTGAGCGTGTCGAGATTTCGTGTATCGAAAACTCCTGATGAGATTCACCTCCGTTCTGTCGACTCCCAAAATGTCGATATTTCAGAGCGCCAAATCAATGGTTACACTCTCTCACGATATGATAGCTCAGATATATTCCTCCTTGTATTGGGACTTTGCATTTCGTGAATTCGAAAGACCTTTTACCTTAGGTATTTTGATCTCTGAAATGCCAAAATTCTCCGTGGACAATCAACGGTCTAGATATATCCTCAATCAAAGGATGGGATCTTTTCGCAAGTTTGTGTTTCGTGAGTTTTCACAAATTTTCCCTTTGAATTCTTTAAGTTGTGAGTCAGCGAAAATGTTGATCGACTGCCATGCATCCCTTCCGATGGATGGTCTTGATGATGTTTGGATTTCACATATCACAAAATTGTCTCTCCTCCTGTGCACTCTAATGGACTAAACCTCATGCACCTCCTCTGGATCCAATGATTGTTGGTGCAGGTGATTTCAAAATTGACTGCAGAGATCTATTCCTCCTATGCTTGCTTCTCGTTGTCTGGACATGGGTTCCAATGATCTAGATCTTCCCTCTTCTTGATGCAACGAAAATTTTGCTCCTCCTTTTGAGCTTTGGCATATTTATTCCCAGAATTGGAAGACTTTGATGCTTCAAAGGCCTCAACCATTGCTTCCTCTGTGAGCTCTACAACTTTGGGTCTCATCTGCGCTCTAAAGACACTGTCTCTCCTGATCTTTTGTCAATAAAAATTGACCTCAGATGCATGCACACTTGCACTCTATGTATGGCTTCACGCTACTCCTCCTGTGCTTCAGGACTTGAAATAATTCCACTCTTGCATATTCCTTGTGTGATTTATGTTAAGATTATTGAAGTTACTCAGTCTCTAAGGGATTCGCCCCTCTTCTTCCTTAGAAGACTTATGGTGGCCCTCTTGACACACTTCTGTGCTTGACCTCCTAATATTTTCTGCGGCTTGGACCTCAAAGTGTCTCGACCTACTTCTCATCTCCACTGGAACTTTGTGCACCAATGTACTATGCCTCCTAATCTTATGAACTTGACACAATTCTCTTCTTTGCACACTCCTTGTGCTTGATCGACCTTCAACTGGATGTCTTCAACACTTCATTTGAGTGTTGGCCTAGTGCAATCATTGCACAGGTCTTCATGTAGAGTGTTCAACGATTCTGTGAGTGTCTTCTCCTGGACACTTCCCTTATCTATGAACTCGAAATAGATTTCTTCTCATTCACCCTCTGCACTCACTCAATTCCCTCCTAAAAGAGCTTCACAGAATCCTCAGTGATTCTATCTCTTTGTGCCTTCCTCTGTACAATTTTCACTTCCAAAGTATTCAATAACTCTAAGTCTCCTTCCTGAGTCTATGAATTCTCTCGTGCACCCTCCTGGCATGTTCTCGCCTGGATTCCACAGAACTCATATGTGCACTCTTTCACTGGCTCAATGCCCACCCGGCAGAGCTATATAGAGTCCTCAGTAACTCTCATTCTCTCTTAACTCAATACAGATATTTTCCCGTGCACTCCTTGTACTTCTGTTGATGAAGGTTCAATGATACCCCTCCTGAGATTTCCCTTGAGGTTAAAACTCTGTCAATACACTTTTTGTGGACTGTGTGCACTCCTTGCACTTGAAAAATCAAGGAAAATAAACAATTGAAACTCATGCAATACTTCATCAGTTATGCATTCAAAACATAAAAATGCATAAAAAAATATAAAGCATACATAAACACATGATATGGAGGAAAAAATTATTTTCTATTATCTCTGTGTGTCTATATAGATGATTTACAAAAACTGGATTGTAACAAAGTCAAAGTGCTCTCAAGATCTCTCCCTCAGAGCTTCTAAGACCTCCTTAGGCCTCTCTACCCAGACCTCTTTATCATTCTCTGCCTATATGCCTTATGAAATCTGATACAAGATCTCTTTACAAAAGAGGGGCTCTACGAGCTCGTCCTCTATCACCTAACCTCATCTATTACATTGAATTTTTCATAAATGTTTATCCAGACCTGAACACGATCTGGGCCTGCTACAAGAAACATTTTTAATTGAAATCCAACCAATACATGTACAAAGGCATGCCCTGACATTTACAACCTTACAACACAAGAATTTGTATAGGATTATTTCAAAATTGAAAAAAATAGGAGGTTTAATGCCTCTCCATTTCTCCATTGCGTGTTTGTGTGTTGGTGTGCTGGTGTGTTTGCTGAGGTGGAGCGATGCTCCTACATCATACTCCCCTGCTAGGAAAAACATGATATCCTCTTCTCCAGTGTTGAAATCCACATGGATCCCAAATTCTCTTCTGGAGTTGTCCTCTTCCTCCTCTCTAGCTATATTGTTGCTGTTGTTGGTTCTTTTTCCTCTTATGTTTCTTCCCTGCTACTATGGAAGGCTAACTTCTGTTCAACTCTCCTTTTTTGACTACTTCTACTGACATCAACATCATCTTGTTGATCTCTTCTATTACTCTGTCTAGCTACTCCAACGACTGGCTCTTCTTATGCAGTCTTCTTTGTTGCAACTCTTCCTTATTATCAGTGGGAAGATATACTCGATCTCCCATGTTTTCTGACGCAAACTCGAGTGCTCCACACCTCCAACTCGCTTGCTCTCAGGATCGTTCAAATTCCTCTCATCTGAGCCGAAGCGGCTCTTTTGATTCCTCTCGGGAATCACTGTGCAAATACCCGATCCACAGGTCCTTCTCATTCACCCGCACAACTTTTGCAACTAACCGTGGTTATCCCCGAGTGTGTGTCGGGGTTCGGGGTTTCCCTATTCACGCAGTCGAGAGTCACTGCACTCTCGAGTCCCCGATTCACGATTAGCACCTTCTCGCCCGTAGCCCCAACTGGCTATGTCCTTTGGTCCATGCGACCATTCCTCATACGATCATAGCCTTATCCCTCCATCAGGGTTTCGACACTTTCGATGTCGAAGTGCACAAGTCCACGGGACTCACGATTTCCCGATGACTGATCTTCGTCCGATTCTTGACACCTGTCCCTCCTGAACGGACGACTCTGATTATATCGGGGTTTTCACCTGGGGTTTCCCCGATCTTGTGTCCACGGGAATACCGATTTCCCGATGCGCCAAACGCCGATGGCGCTGGATCTCCGCCATGTGCCCTTCTGCCAACGGACGGTCCAGATCCCGTCGGGATTTCGCGACTTGCGCTGTCCCAGTTCTCCCGACCTCGAGAACTCCGATTTCCCGATGGCCGATATCCCAATGGACGATATCCCGACTGCTAAACCCTGTGCATCTTCTGTTGATCTGACGACTGACGGGATTTGGTCTGAGACCTGATGACTCAAATCCCTTCTCCTGTGCGCTCGTCCTCCTGAGGCTAAACCATGGGCTACTTCTCCCGATCCAACGGATGACGGGATTCCTTCTTGGGATCCGATGGCTGTCGGTCCTCCTCTCCTGTACGCTCCTCCTGAGCTCCTCCTGGACGTGGAATTCCAACGGTGTAGATCTTCTTTTTCCGTTGATCTGATGGTTGCTGTGCTCCCTCGAGCTTCCTTTGCTTTCTTCCAAGACTTGGAAGAATTCTTCGTTCCCCAAAGGCTTGGACCTCTGCGTTTCTTCTCCTCTGCGAACCCCCAACTTGAGTCTCGCTGATACGCGTAAAAGCGCTGCCCTTCCTGAGCTTCTGTCCTTGGATCCTCAATGGATTCCCTGACTCTTGCGCTCCTGCAAAGTCTCTACACACACACGGTGCTGTCTCTCCTGAGCTTCAGCGAATAATCAGACCCCTTGGGGGATTTTTTCTTTCTTCTCCCTCTGATGGAGAATATGGATGCCTCTTGATATCCTTCTACTCAAGCGACCTTCTCACTGAGTCTTATGGGTATCCAGTAACCCAGTGAAAGCTCCCTCAGTGGATGCTTCCTTCAGATGATATAACTCACAGAGTTCTTCCTCCTGGCTATCTGCGCACTCTCTCAACGCCCTTCCGGCGGAGTATCTCTGGCGCAGAACACCCAACAATATCGCTATCTCTGTGCACTCCCGCACTTCGCTCGACGTCCTCCAGACGGAGCTCCTTAGAATCCTCAAGGGAATTCTGGTCTTTCTGAACTCTCAACAGAGCTCTTCCCTCTACGCACTTCTATGCGCACGCTCGATACCCTCTTGGTAGAGCTCTTACAGAACTCCCAGTAAAGGTTCTATCCACACCAGTGACTCAGTAACACTACTTTGACTATTGAGGTGTTCAGTAACCCCAAAGTCCTTCCTTCTGTATGAGTTGTAAACTTCAAGGCTGATGCTCTCAGCATGTCTTTGTCTGACTCCTCACGAGTTTAGAAGTGCATCCACCCTTGCACTGGTATTCAGAGTCTCAACACTCTGTCACGCCCTCACGGCATGAAACCTCAAAGACCTCTCAAACCTGAAATCAAACACACTCCCTGCAATGGCATAATCATAATACATGAATGCAGCATATAATGAACACACACACAGACATGCACATAGTGACAGAAAATGCAGGAAAAAATTCTCTGTATTAATAATGGAAAATGCCTGTATATTTTACAAGGTGTTCCCCGAGCTCTCCCTCGGCTCTCTTGCCCTACTATTCTCCTATGCAAAATGAGACCTGAAATCTCTTTTACCTGAGTGCTCATTGAGTGCTTCCCTCCAGGTACACCTACCCTATTCAATTACAATAAATGGGGCTGTCTAGTCCAGAATCGGACCTAGATCTCAGCCAATCTACAATAAAGGCCGATCCTATCTAATGTCTGCGCAAAAGCATGCTTTCCTGGCTCAACAACCTAAGCACATTAAATTACATTCAATACAAATTCAAAATGAGGCTGCGCCTCCCTTTCAGCCCTGAATGAGTGTGCGCTGACGTGGCTGACTGACTGTCATGAAGAGATGCTCCTGCATCATACTCCACAGCTACAAAAATCATGAGCTCCTACTCATGAGCTTCCCCTGTAATTGTTGGAATCCACCTGGGTCCCAAACAAGTCTGTGGAGCTTTTCACCTGCTCCATTCTGCTGTTGTTGCTTCCGCTGCGCTGCTACTGCTGTCTTTCCTCTACCCAGCTTCTCCTCGCTGGTAGTCTGCGCTGATTTCAACATCAGCTCCATGATCTCCTTGATTGCTTCATCCAGCTTCTCCAGTGGTTGGTTTTTCTGTTGCAGTCTCCACAGCTGCAAAAAATTTTGGCCATGGGACTGATCATCATGATCTCCCATGCCATCCTCATCCATTTCCAACCTCACCTGTTGGATGTGCATGCCCTGCACTTTCACCCTGTCTTCTAGGGCTTCAATCTGTTCCCACAGATCAGCCAAACATATGCCGTCTGTGTCATCTTATTCTGCTTCTGCAACCTCCCATGTTACAGTCTTTTCAGCTGGCATGCTGAATAAGTCGAGCCATTCCTTGAAATGCTCGTTTCCTTCTTCTGTTTCTTTTGCTGTCAGCTCAAATGCTGCAGCTCACTCAGCTTGCTGGCTGAATTTGTTGAGTTGTTCCTCAGAACACTCATTCTTCTCTTCATCGACTTGGGCAGTCTCAGATACCTGCTCCAATTTCCTTTCTTTTCTGACAGTCATCATCAACTGTGACTGTTCCCCTGCTGTTGCTTCATTTTCAACAGAATTTTCTGCCTCCTCCTGGGCAGATGGTAGGAATAATTGTATTCCCCCAATCATCAAGATATCATCCTGATGTTCTTTCACCTCTGTCAGCTGCACCTGCTGATCCAAGTTCACTTCTGAATTTATGAGACTATCAGACAGTCTCATTTGCTCTGTCAGCTCCTCTGGATGATCCAAATTCATTTGTCCATCCCTGCCCACCTGGCAATATGGGATGCTTCCGCTGCTGCTTCCCTGGCAGATCATGAGATCAACCGATCCCATCTTCATCAGCAACCTTTGCTGAATTGAACTCTCCCTTGAGTCCAAGAGACTCTTAGACAGCCTTAATTTTTCATCTCTTCCCTCCAGGCAGCTTAGTACGCTTCCGCTGCCCTCTTGGCAGTCTTCGAGATCTTCACCTGATCTCCTTTCATCGCCCAGCTGGCAATGCAAAGTTGCCTGGTCGTCCTCACGACAGTCTTTGAGATCCTCAATCGATCTCATTTCTGTTCCCCTGCCCAACTGGCAATTTGAAATTCCCTGGCTGCCCTCACGACAGTCCTTGAGATCCTCAACTGATCCCAATTTGTTGCCCTTCTGGCAAACTGAAATTTCTTCTTTTCTGCCCAACCGGCAGTATTTGAAACCATCAACTGATTCCAATTTATCCCACTCATCATCATCGAGACTTTTTCCTGTCTCTGGCCAACAGTAACAAATTATGTCTTCTTTTGTGGCCCTGAGGTTCTCAGCATACCTCAGCCATCTTTTCAACAACCTACGATGTCTTATGACCATCAGCTGCTTGACTGGCCATTTTGCTTTTGCCTTCTCCATTGGCAATTCGCGCAGTCATCTCCTCCTCCTATCCTGCCGCATCCGTAGTTCCATCTTCTCTATGTCTGCTTTTAATTCATAGAGCTTTCTGGTATCTTCTTCGGCCCATTCGGCAAGCTTTTCTGCCTTGCTTTTCTTCCTATGACCTTCAGTAGCCATTTTGATGTGTCTATCTGTCCCCTCGATAGATCCGCTGCTGTCACTCCAGCAATCCTGAGTGCTCAGCTTCCTTCTACAGTCTCCCTCTGACCGTCTACGGACTGCTACCTCCGGCAAGCAAGCCCCCACAGAGTTCTCAGCAACCCTGTCCTCCTTCACCTACAAAATACAGATGAAATCCTGCTCTTATACCACTTGACACAAGTCGTGAGTATCAGAGTGCTCCCAGAGTCCTCAACAACTCTATCTTCTTTCGCTCCTCTGTCTCTTCCTGCCTGAAATATACAAGCAAGAATTTCTGTGCTCTGATACCACTTGACGCAAACTCGGGTGCTCCACACCTCCAACTCGCCTACTCTCAGGATCGTTCAAATTCCTCTCGTCTGAGCCGAAGCGACTCTTTTGATTCCTCTCGGGAATCACTGTGCAAATACCCAATCCACAGGTCCTTCTCATTCACCCGCACGGCTTCTGCAACTAACCGTGGTTATCCCCGAGTATGTGTCGGGGTTCGGGGTTTCCCTGTTCACGTGGTCGAGAGTCACTGCACTCTCGAGTCCCCGATTCGCGATTAGCACCTTCTCGCCCTTAGCCCCAACTGGCTATGTCCTTTGGTCCATGCGACCATTCCTCATATGATCGTAGCCTTATCCCTCCATCGGGGTTTCGACACTTTCGATGTCGAAGTGCACAAGTCCACGGGACTCACGATTTCCCGATGACTGATCTTCGTCCGATTCTTGACACCTGTCCCTCCTGAACGGACGGCTCTGATTATATCGGGGTTTTCACCTGGGGTTTCCCCGATCTTGTGTCCACGGGAATACTGATTTCCCGATGCGCCAAACGCTGATGGCGCTGGATCTCCACCACGTGCCCTTCTACCAACGGACGGTCCAGATCCCGTCGGGATTTCGCGACTTGCGCTATCCCAGTTCTCCCGACCTCGAGAACTCTGATTTCCCGATGGCCGATATCTCGATGGCCGATATCCCGACTGCTAAAACCTGTGCAACTTCTGCTGATCTGACGACTGACGCGATTTGGTCTGAGACCTGATGACTCAGATCCCTTCTCCTGTGCGCTCCTCCTCCTGAGGCTAAACCATGCGCTACTTCTCCCGATCCAACGGATGACAGGATTCCTTCTTGGGATCCGACGGCTGTCGGTCCTCCTCTCCTGTACGCTCCTCCTGAGCTCCTCCTGGACGTGGAAGTCCAACAGTGTAGATCTTCTTTTTCCGTTGATCTGACGGTTGCTTTGATCCCTCGAGCTTCCTTTGCTTTCTTCCAAGACTTGGAAGAATTCTTCGTTCCCCAAAGGCTTGGACCTCTGCGTTTCTTCTCCTCTACGAACCCCCAACTTGAGTCTCGCTGATAAGCGTAAAAGAGTTGTCCTTCCTGAGCTTCTGTCCTTGGATCCTCAATGGATTCCCTGACTCTTGCGCTCCTGTAGAGTCTCTACACACACACGGTGCTGTCTCTCCTGAGCTTCAGCGAATACTCAGACCCCTTGGGGGATTTTGTCTTTCTTCTCCCTCTGATGGAGAATATGGATGCCTCTTGCTATCCTTCTGCTCAAGCGACCTTCTCGCTG
>ML782617.1:442563-456728 GCA_009831015.1 Picea engelmannii
CCTCACGAGTTCAGAAGTGCATCCACCCTTGCACTGGTATTCAGAGTCTCAACACTCTGTCACGCCCTCATGGCATGAAACCTCAAAGACCTCTCAAACCTGAAATCAAACACACTCCCTGCAATGGCATAATCATAATACACGAATGCAGCATATAATGAACACACACACATACATGCACATAGTGACAGAAAATGCAGGAAAAACTGCTCTGTATTAATAATGGCAAATGCCTGTATATTTTACAAGGTGTTCCCCGAGCTCTCCCTCGGCTCTCTTGCCCTACTATTCTCCTATGCAAAATGAGACCTGAAATCTCTTTTATCTGAGTGCTCATTGAGCGCTTCCCTCCAGGTACACCTACCCTATTCAATTACAATAAATGGGGTTGTCTAGTCCAGAATCAGACCTAGATCTCAGCCAATCTACAATAAAGGCCGATCCTATCTAATGTCTGTGCAAAAGCATGCTTTCCTAGCTCAACAGCCTAAGCACATTAAATTACATTCAATACAAATTCAAAATGAGGCTGCGCCTCCCTTTCAGCCCTGAATGAGTGTGCGCTGACGTGGCTGACTGGCTGTCATGAAGAGATGCTCCTGCATCATTTTCTTTATCTCCTCTTGTGGCATTGAGTTTCCACTCTACTGCAGATTCCAATCCTCCAGTCTCATCACTAAGTTGTTTCTCGACATCTTCTTGAGCTGACATGTTTCCAATGCCTTCCAACCATTTCTCTGGCTAGTATGCTCCTTTATATGTCTCCAACTTGACCTGTTGGATGTGAAAGCTTTGCACCATTACCCTTCTTTCTATGGCTTCCAGTTCTGCATATATATTAGCAGCGTCCATGTTGTTTGCCTCCTCTTCTTTTGTAAGCTCCAATGCTACAATCATCTCATGTTCGTCTTCTTGGCTGAAAATTTTGAGCAATTCGGCTGAATTCTCTTCTCCTTCTACTGGGGTAGACGTTAGTGTCTACTCCATTTCTTCTTCTTTGACAGTTTCTGCTGGTCGTCTTTCTTCTTCTTCTACACTTTCATCATGTGCATTGGCCTCTACCTAGGTTTTTGGTAGGAATATATTTATCCCTCCAATAATTAGAATGCTCCTCTGATCCTCCTCTTGGATGGTGACAGTTTTTAACTTGTCATCATCTTCATTCACGTGGTCTGAAAATCCACATTAATATCCATCTATCAGTGCTCCTTTCTGACATGAACTCACTCCTGACCTCTTGAGACTTTCAGACAATCTAATTTCTTTCTTCTTGCCCACTTGGAAATTTGGGAATTCTTTTCTACCCACCTGGCAGTCTATGAGATCAATCCATCCCATCTCATTATCCACTTGGAAATCTGAAATTTTGGCACTGCTCCCCAGAAAGTATTCGATACCTCCACTTGGTCTCTTTCCATTTCCCACTTGGCGACTTGAAATTCCATTTCCGCCCACCTGGCAGTTTATCTGATCTTCATCTGATCTCTTCTCCTCCTCATCACTGCGATTTCTCCCAGACTTTGGTTCAAAGATGTGAATCAGTTCATCCTCTGTGTCACTAAGGTTTTTAGCATGCCTCAGCCACCTTCTCATCAATCTTTTTTTTTCTCTAGCCAACAATTCCTTTACTTGTTGTTTCACTTTCTTATTCATGGGCCATTCTTACACCCAACTCTCTTTTGCATCTTGCTACATTTTAAATGAAAGCTTCTCCATTTGTTATTTTATCTGATTGAACTCTATATCCATCTCTGAATTGCATTTATTCTTGCAGCCTTCTCTTCGACCATGTCCATGGCCTTCAATATCCATTACCACCTTCTACCTTCCCTCCTGGCAAGTCTATGGATTACTCTACAACTACGAGCATCTCCATCTTCTCTCACAACTCACCCGTTGTTTATATTTTTATTGTTGCGTCCATGAAACAATCTTCTCACAGAGTGTCAATACTCTTCCCTTCTTTCATCTGTTGTCTACATGAAAACTCTTGTTTATTATACAACCTGATGTTATCAGGTCATCTCCTTTCACCATCTCTCCTTTGTCTATTGCCTGTAAGCAAGGCTCAGTCTTCTAATTACGTTCGTTGCCTACAGAAATCAATTATGTGCTCTGATACCACCTGACGGTATCAAAATATATCCTTTCACCATCCTTCTTTTGTCCGCGGTCTGCAAACAAAATCTAAGCTCTGATACCACTTGATGTAGACCCCCTACCTCTGCCTTGGTAGGGTCCGCTGACCTCCCGGTCAAGGATCGTTCTTCTCTCTATAGAGCTAAAGCAGCTCTTTGATTCCCTACTAGAATTCCATGAACAAATCCATAGGTCCTTTATGAAAATTTTCTTGCATGACTAAGAACCAAGCCCGAGTCTCACCTCCCCATGACCATGGGCTTTGACCGCACGTCTACACAAAAGGTGTGTCATGATTTGGCATGTTGAGACTTTACTAGTGAGCCAACCCTGACTCCCCGACTCTCAAAACTCTGAAAAGGGATTAACGAATGGAATATCCTCTCCTTATCTCTACTCATGTGACCATTCACCCCGCCCTAGGGCCTATCCTTTGAGCTCATTAGGATTTTACCTATCGGGAACTCCCGATGCGATTCATCTCCATTCTCCCAACTCCCAAAATTTCGATATTTCGGAGCGCCAGATCAACTGTTACACTCTCTCGCATTCTGATGGATCAGATATACTCCTCCTTGTATCAAGACTTCATGTTTCATGAAGTCTAAAGAACTTTTACCATAGGTCTTCCGATCTCTAAAATCCCAAAATTATCCCTGGACAATCAATGGTCCAAATCTCTCCTCCATCAACGACTGAGATATTTTCATGAGTTTGCATTTTGCGAGTTTTCATGAATTTTCCCTTTGACTTATTCAAGTCACGAGTAAACGAAATGTTGATCGGCTACCATGCGTCCCTTTAGATGGATGGTCTTGATGATGTCAGGATTTCGCGTATTGCGAAATTGACTCTCCTCTTTTGCACTCTAATGGACTAAACCTCGTGCACCTCCTCCAGATCCAACGACTGTTGGTCCACACGCTTTCTGTTCCTCCTATGCTTGCTTCTTGTTTTCTGGATGTGGGTCCCAACGGTCTAGATCTTCCCTCTGCTCGATCCAACGACAGTTGTGTTCTTCCTCTTGAGCTTTGGCACCTTTCTTCCAAGACTTGGAAGTCTTCGATGCTTCAAAGGCCTCGACCTTTTCTTCCTCTGCGAGCCCTGCAACTTTGAGTCTCATTTGCACTCTAAAGACATTGTCTCTCCTGAGATTTTGTCAATGAAACTTGACCTTAGACCTGTGCACACTTTCACTCTGTGTGCGGCTTCACGCTACTCCTCCTGTGCTTTGGGACTTGAAATAAGTCCACTCTTGCATATTCCTTGTGCGATCTCTGTTGAGATTCTTAAGCTTAATCATTCTTTAAGGGACTCGCCGCTCTACTTCCTTAGAAAACTTTTGGTGGTCCTCCTGGCACACTTCTGCGCTCGACCTCCATATTTTTTCTACGGCTTGGACCTCAAAGTGTCTTGGCCTACTGCTCCTCTCCGCTAGAACTTTTTGCACCAAGGCACTATGCCTCCTGAGGTTACGAACTTGAAATAGTTCACTTCTCTGCACACTCCTTGTGCTTGACTAGCCTTCAACTGGTTTTCTTCAACACTTTGTCTGAGTGTTGGCCTAGTGCACTTCTTGCACAAGTCTTCCTCCAGAGTGTTCAATGAATTTGTGAGTGTCTTTTCCTGGAAACTTCCCTTATCTATGAACTCAAAATATAGTTATTCTGGTGCACCCTCTGCACTCGCTCAATTCCCTCCTGGAAGAGCTTCAAATAATCCTCAGTGATTCTGTCTCTCTGCACCTTCCTCTACACAATTTTCACCTCCAGAGTATTTAGTAACTCTGAGGCTCCTTCCCGAGTCTATGACTTCTCTAGTGCGCCCTCCTAGCATGTTATTTCCTGAATTCCACAGAACTCAGATGTGCACTCTTGCACTAGCTCAATGCCCACCTAGAAGAGCTCTACAGAGTCCTCAATAACTCTGGTTCTATTTGAACTCAATATAGATATCTTCTCGTCCACTCCTTGCACTTTTTTTGATGAAGGTTCAATGGTACCCGTCCTGATCTTTCACTTGAGGTTAGACCTCTTTCAACACACTCTTTGTAGACTGTGTGCACTCCTTGCACTCAAAAACTTGAAGACGACAAACAATTGAAAATCAGGCAATACTTCACCAGTTATGCATTCAAAACATGAAAATTCATAAAAACATATAAAACATACATAAACACATGATATGCAGGAAAAATTGATTTCCTATTATCTCTGTGTGTCTATACAAATGATTTACAAAAACTGGACTGTAAAAAATTCCCAGTTCTCTCAAGACCTCCTTAGGCCTCTCTACCCAGACCTCTCTATCATTCTCTACCTATATACCTTATGAAATCTGATACAAGATCTCCTTACAAAAGAAGGGCTCTGCGAGCTCGTCCTCTCTCACCTAACCTCATCTATTACATTGAAATTTTCATAAATGTTTATCCATATATAACCACGATCTGGGCCTGCTATAAGAAATATTTTTAAATGGAATCCAACCACTACTTGTACAAAGGCATGGTCCGAGATTTACAACCTTACAACACAAAAATCTGTATAAGATTATTTCAAATTTGAAAAAAAATGAGAGGTTTAATGCCTCTCCCTTTATCCATTGTGTGTTTGTGTGCTAGCGTGCTGGCGTGTTTACTGAGGTGGAGATATATTCACCAGATACCAAATTGGTGTATTATACCCCCCTTGTTTGTGGGACAAGGGACCCCCTTCACCCAACGTTTTGACTGGTAAAGTCTATGGAGGTATCCAACGATTACACTAGAGATTATTTGTCTTTTCTATCATTGACACAAGCTATTTATAGTCCTCAATACCATCATTATTAGGATTGATATTGTATCCCATATATTTGAGGCTTTCTTGTATATTAAAACCAGGAAAGGAGAAAAGAGTTACCATAAAGTGACGAGAATCCACCTCACGTTTAGGAAAATGAATGGCTAATTTACCAATGTTTAAGACCATGCATGTAGATCCATAGAAAAGATACAAAATATTTTTAAGAACCTTTCCTTTAGCTTCCACATAGTGATAGAATAAGAGAATGTCATATATAGACAATAGATGTTTCAAATGTTCATTCCCACACATTCCTATCCCATGAAAAGTGTGCAACCTAGTTTCTTCAGATATAACATGAATGAGCCCATCCACAACAAGAAAAAATAAATAGGGATATAATGGAAACCTATGATGAATAGCATGGAATGAATTAAAGAAAGATGAACCAAATCCATTTATAAGAACTTTAAAAAATACATATGAGAGACATGCCATAATCCCTTTACCACAAATAGCTAAAGACCAATATGTAACAATAGCAACCTAAGGTACAACCATGTTACCTGGTCATATGTATTTGAAATATTTATTTTGATAATATATACAAGTTTATTCTACATTTTAATAGAGTGAAAAACTTCATGGGTCGAACCTATGGCTTGATCAATAAGCCACCCTTTAAGAAATTCAAATTGTTGAGGAGAAACAATTTTGGACAATATATTTTTAAGACGCATGGCCATGATTTTGGCTACAATTTTATACAAACAATTTCATAATGAAATAGGTCAAAAGTCATTAAAATGTGAGGGTAATTACAACTTTGGAATAATATAAATTAACATTGAGTTAATACTACACAAAACCTTACTAAAAATGTGAATCTCCTCCACAACATGAAGTAATTTGTCCCTCAAGGTATAAAAAAAAAAATCTCAAAAACTTCAGCAGTCTAGTTGTCTAGCCCAACACTCTTAGAGCTCCCCCTTACAAGTCTCATTGTATATCTATTGATTGTCATATTCATATATTGTTGGCATGTTTTACAGGTAGCGTATTCTTTTCATTGATGGAAAGTACAACAACGAAGATGGCTTAAGTATAGGAAGAATGTGCCAGGCGGGCACCAGAAGTATTTTGGGAAGACACAGCAGAGCAAGCTCGATAAGATCAGAAGATATAGTGCAGAGTATGTGTGTTTGTCATTGATGGAAAATATCATGAATCGAAGCGCAGGGATAATGGCATGGCAATGGAAATTTCAACAACTGATCGTTGGATCCCATTCAAAAGCGTAAACTCCAGGAGTCAAGGAAGCAACTCCCGGCAAAAAATCACGAAATGCGAAACCACGACTTAATCTCCATTTTAGTGTTTCGGATACCAGGAGTTGGAGGTGTCAAGGAAAATCACGAGAAGAATGATGAAATTGCGAAATGAGAAACCATGACGTTTCAGAGTTTCAGATACCGAGAGTTGGAGGAGTCAAGGAAGCAACTCACGGCAGGAACTCGCGATATGTGAAATCACGAAAAGATATGGACTGTCGAATCATCAAGATTGTGGACCGTTGATCTGAATCCATTTCGTATTTTTGGATACCGGGAGTTGGAGGAGTCAAGAGTTGAGACTTTGCATCACAGGAATCCTGAAGTTGTGAAATGAAAAATGCCGAAATCCCAAAATAGGCACATCAACAAAGACTCCATTTTGGAGTTTCGCAGATCGGGAAATCAAAGATCAAAGGAACTTTAACCTTTGAAGTAGTGAACCCCAAAATCTAGAAACAGACACGATGAAGGCCCGTGAAGTTTCAAAATAAGGATAAGATCTGGACCGTTGGGTCCATAGGACACGTGGCAAGAGATCGTCATTTCGCTGACTGGAAATTCAAAGGAACGGGGTTCCCTAACCTCTCGAACTCTTGATATGTGAAATCGTGAAATAATCCTAGTCATTGGATCAAGGACAAATATGGGCCATCATACCGAGGAGGTGAATGTGGCAACCATGTCGGCAAGGATAGGCAACAACCTACATCAGAAAGGACATGTGGCACAATCATATAAGGACAAGTGTTAAGTTGATTTGGCATTTCAGGAACCTGAAAATCACAATTTTGAGTGACACGTGGCAGACACACGAATCATGACATGTCATCGAGTGATGTCATTCTAGGAATTTATTTTTGGGTGTTTTAGCATCAAATCTCCCCCAAAGTCTCGAAATCTGAAGTTCTAGAGTGAAGGATAGTCGTCCGATCACCACGGATCGTGGACCATTGATCTCAAGAGCAAAGCGCTCAAATGATTAGCGAGTGGTCATAGGTTGTGGTCACATCGTCGAGATTTGGAGGAAGGTTCTAAAAACTAAACTCCATTTCAGAGATCACAACTTGGAGAGTCGAGATGCCTCGCAACAAGAATTCGCGACATGCGAAATTGCGAAATGCCGAAATGCGAAAACACCTTTTGGTTTAGGCTGTGGTCACCGTCAGTCGTCATGTGAGAGGGAGGAGCTAGAACCAAGTTAAGCTCATTTTCGGTGATCATAACATGAAGAGTCGAGACTCTTCACCACAGGAATGTCGAAATGTCAAAATGCCAAAATGCGAAATGGCGAAATCAACGCGAGACCCTATGCTTGCAATCCAATGGTGTTGGATACTTGGAAATCTGATTGAAGGGCTACTGTTGCTCTTCACAGTTAATCGATCAGTTATGATTTAGTTAGAAGAACTAAATAATGACTCTTGAACGGTTGGCGATTCAATTGCTGATGTGTTTTCTTGGAGGTTCATAGTGTAACTGCTAGAAATGACTGATGGTTTCTAACAAAGGACTCGAAGAGACTTCAAGGTGATCACCAGAGAATATGAAGAGTCTCGAGGCATCCTCTAGTGGACTGACGAATGATCATAGAGGCTATTGAAATATGTAATACCGTTGGAGCCTGGAACTGCAACAGAGGGAATGAGCTCGATTGTGACAGAGAAGACGAAGAGTCTCAACTGCTGGAGAGGCTAAGGAATCTCAGCATAACACCCAGTGATGATGGATGCATGGGTTTAACTGCTAGAGAAGATGAAGAGTTGTAATGATGATCAAGAAGAGCACTCGACATGGGTAGAGAATGCAGAAGCATTGTGAATAGAGGATGCATAAGATGCACAAAGAGAATAAAAAATGCATAACAAAGAAGAGATTGGAGGCTGTTGAGAGTGATTCAGGTGTGTAGAAGGAGGCAGAGTGTAGCAGCTGAAATGCACAGAAGAGGAATGGTGCATAGAAGGGACATGGCACACAGAGCATGAAAGGCAGAAGAACATTAAGCATAAGGAAGGGGTGCAGGAAGACACTGATGCAGTTAGAGCAGAGTAGTGTAGCAGAACAGTGATGAGACTGGTAAGCCATTGATAAATATTGTATCACTGTGATAAATTTATATATAGAAAAATTTATATTTCAGGGTGGTAGGGAGGTACTAGGGAGGATTGTTTTCCTCATAGGTTCAAGTGGGTTCTTGAATATAGGGAGTTGTAGCTTCCCTCTGGTTGCAACCAGAGAAACCAGGGTGGCAGGGTGGTGCAAGGGAGAACTATTGTTCTCTGTTTTACAGGTTGGTGCTTGTGTGATTGGAAGTTGGTGCTTCCATCCAGTTGGTGTTGGAACACTTAGGGAGTTGTTTCTTCCTTCTAGTGGGTGCTAGAGAAACCAGGGAGTTGGTGCTTCCTTCTAGTGGGTGCTAGAGAAACCAGGGAGTTGGTGCTTCCTTCTAGTAGGTGCTAGAGAAAACAGAGAGTTGGTGCTCTCAACAAGTTGTATCTTCCAAAACAGAGGTTGTAGCCTCACAATGAGTTGGAGCTCATATTTATGATAATGTACAGAATGTAAAGATTACTTATCATACCAAGAAGAAGAGTTTTTTACCCTTTATGGGTTTCCTCAGGAAATATTTGTCTCTCTATATTTCATATGTGTGACTGATGTCGAATGTTCTATTTCTTACCTCCCTGCATTATTGTGATTGTCAATAAGTGCTCTGCAAAGAGTTTAAAATAAGCATAACTATTTAAGCATGGTAACAACTAATTCACCCCCCACCTCTCAGTTGTCCAACATATACATGATTGGGGAAGTAATAGATTAGTCTCATAACATCATCCATTTTATGTTGTTCCAGCTTGTAAAATAAGGTGTGAAAGTGTTTAACCCCAAGTGATGCCAGTCCTGAAAGTCCCCTAATATTTGATCCCTCTACATAAAATAACTCCAAAATGGAGTTAAAAATATTTCGGTAATTTGCAAACTTATGAAAATATTGGGTGTTAAGGTCCTCAACTTCCAGCCAAACAACCAGACTCTTTAATATCCATTATTTTTGTTGTTCTAGTAAAATGTTTTGTCTTTGCACCTCTAGTTGTTGATCTTTGTATGCTTCTACCATAATACCATATCTCAGCTCATCTCCTCCATAAAAACATTTGAACTCCAATTTGATGCTTGTGAGTGCGCTATCACATTCTTTCATATGGGTTTCATCCCATAGTACCACCTTTTCCTTTAAATCACATAAATCCCTAAAAAAATGTTAACTGGCCAAGACACTGAGGTTTTCTTGGAAAGGATGTCAATTTTATTGTACCAATGTATGGAATCCTTCAATCTCAAACCAAGAGGGATTATTTTTAAAGATTTCTTCCAACTGAGCTATCAACACATCTACCTCAAGAAATACAGGAAAATGATTCGAACAATGAATCTTACAAACCCAAGATGTATATATCCCAATATCTTGAAGAATCAAGAGGTGAACTAGAAACCTATCGAAGCACTTGAGTAATCCTCCACTGCCTCTCTAATTGTTACTACAAGTGAGTCTTATGACGATAGGTTCCACTTCAAACATCCCAGAAATATTAATTTTTTCTAAGAAGAGTTAATACATGATGTCTTCCCAAGTAGTCTCCCCCTAGATTTCTTCCTGACCCAGAGTGAAATTCATATCCCCACCTATGATGAGTGCCTCTGAATGTAGAACATTTAGGTAAAATAATAAATTCCAGTAGTCTTGTCTATCAGCATAAGGCCCATACACCTTACAAAGAGGAAAATGATGGTATAGCTATTTGTTGGTGACCTATGTGCACAATCCTGAATGAACAAGAAAACAATTGATGAGTGACATGGAAAACAATAGATTAGTAATTATCCTTCATGATGATATATTTGAATCCAAGACACATAATAACCATACTGATAATATTTAATTTAGTTCATAGATAATAGGATCACATTTTCCCATAGTCTCCTAAATAAAGACAATATCTAAATGTTTCTACATAATAAATCTCTTTCTTGGGCCTTCCCCCAAATCCCCTCATATTGACCATCATGATATTCAAGAGGGAGACAAATTGTGGGATCCTCTTGCTCTATGAGCCCCCAAAATGAGTTTTTGTTGACAGTGGGTCACTGCTCGAAAATCCTTTTCTTGTGATTGTTTCAATGTTGACCTCCTACCCACTTTAGAGGGTCAGAGGTCTTTTAATACTTACAAACCCTAAACCCATAGAATGAGTAAAACCATTTATTTGGGGAAAATCCCCCTAGTTAGGATCTAATGGCGAGGAAGAGTGATGACTCCTTAAAAGAAATAAATTGACCTATTATTTCCCAATTTTACAAAACCCTAATGATTACTTTTAAAAAAGGGAAACAAGGAAAATATGAAGAATGACACTTTGTATCCTTTCATTCATAGTAGATCCATTTTATTTATTGCCTTCTTGCTTTCTCCTAATTTGCAGATATCCTCCTAAACATGACCTAAAACAACACAAAAGGAAATCTACATGAGCATATATGCAATCATTATGAACATAAACTTTTAATAATTTTCATGAAATAAGTTATAAACATAGACACATGAATTGGGAAAGGAAATATCTCTTTTATTGATAACATATAAGGAATACAACTGGAATCTTTGATGTCAACACCGCTCTATGAACCTTGCACGGGTTCCTCCAATAAGACTCCAAGTGGATTAATCCCACAATCACTAGAAAATCCTAACAATCAACATGCAAAACTAAGGGGTTTGATGGATTCATTAAAGAGTATGACATAATGAGAATGTTGAGGATGGATACTCAGAAATGGATGCATAAGCTTAGAGAGAAAGAAGGATAAATTTGGGAAGAGTTTCTTTGTTTCTTCATTCTATATCCTGAAATGACCCCCTATGGCCCTTTTATATGGAAATTAGATAGTTATTCAGTTCTAATAAGGGCTACAAGAGGTAAAACTGATTTTGCAACCCAACATAGCCCATAAACCCCACTCGGAAGTACAAATTTTTATTATTTTGCAACTTTTGTGAGTGTACATGGGTTGTATATGTATCAGCTAGCGTATGTACGCATGTTTCATGTATATCAAGGTGCATACACCTTGAAAAATGGAGTTTTTAAGAAGGAAACTCAACAAAAGTGATTTTAAAGTGTGTATATGGATGGGCCATGATAAAAAAATGCATAGTGGTGGAAATTTGGACTATAAAAACCATGACCCGAGACTCAAGGACAAAATAGGTAAGGTTCATGCCTAGAGGAAGTCGATATAGAGCTAGAGGAACATTCCCGCATAGACTCTTGAGACTTTGAGAATTGAGGATACAAGACTTTTGAGAGATTGACCACAGGATCGAGAGAAATTCTACCTTCCAAAGAAAAACATTTCACCCAACCCTCAAATATAAACATGTTCCCGATCTTACCCCCTCATTAGGAGGCCATAAATCCAAAAGAGAAGTGGAGGAGACCATACAAACGGAGAGGGGAGATTTGAAATTACCTAGTTCTTTCCACTTTAACTCATTATCCATTCAAATGGCCTCAATTTTTCTCCATTTCAATGCAAATAGATCCAAATCCTCCCCTAATAAATCCTTCAACAAGAATTGCATCCCATTTTCAGAAACAAACTTGTTCATAGGAATGGTGATATCTCCCACTACAAGCTATATCTTATCTTTTTGTAAATTTTCAGAACCAATCGTTCCTTCCAAACCACCATGCATCTGAGGAGGAAGAGAAGTGTCCATAGGATCCCTCATATCATTGCATGAAAGTGATGGGGAGTGAAATTTAGTAGGTCCTTGAGGGAACCCATGAAACCTTTTGTTAAACTTCATATCAAAATCTATCAACACATGACCAACTCGATGACACCACACACATCAAAATGGGCCACTTATATAATCCAAAACTTGAGTGTAGGACCACTTACCAACAAAAATATTTAGAGATTCAAAGACACCCTAGATTGGGTCCATGTCCACCAGGAATTAGGCCACCTATCTACTATTGCTAGACATAAAGTTGGGGTCGATGACGATAAATATACCCCATGAATCTCGATATCCATGAGAATGGAGTCTGACTAGAATTATAACAGAAGGTTGGGAAGCTTAATCCATATGGGAAAGTTCGCCATTACCTCATCTCATGCATCAAATAGGGGATTCCATGGCTTGGCATAGAGAATATGGTGATCCTAGAAACAACGAGCATAAAAACTTTTGTTGTGTTTTTTATACAGAAGATAAATCCAATCCATCCCCTCAAAAGGAAGTAGAAAATTTGAATGTACCCTAGTACCAAACCCCATTAAACCTCCATCCAATAATTTAGGGAAATCGCTTAGAGTCTGTGCCCACATAATTTATCCGCCAACACTTTTCCTTCAAATTCTAAAATTTAACTTACTTGTAGGTCTTTTCTGAAGACTAGGGAGATTTTGCTTCCTTGTGACTATACAGTCTTCAATAATATTTATGTGGTACTATTTATTTGGGATAATAATTTTTGACATATTTTCACAATAGGGTTATTATTTAGTTATTTTTTAAAAAAAATTAGTAAATGTTTTTAGTAATTTTATTACAGTATTGTAATCCCACCCTATTCCAAAAAACACTATTAAAAACACTAAATTTCAACTTTAATATTATTTATAAAAAAGTTCCCAACTCATTAAGATTAATTGTTTATCAAAACCGAAGCCTTAATTTTTAATTTTAGTTTAATTTTTTCTAGAGAGTTGAGCCTTAGTTCTCCCTCTCCCTTTAATATTTATCATTACTCATCTCATTTTTTTTACTCAATGCTTAATGTCCTAAATATGGATCCTGATATGGATATGAAACATCGACAAGTAAACATATGTACATTCTTCATCCGCTTCCCCCAATATTTTCCTTCTCAAACCATGACCTTTTCCCTTAGAGTTCCTAGAAAACAAGCTTACTACATATGAACCTTGATCCCCCTACACCTGACACATCAAAAGGGATGAGTGAAATTTCACGAGGAGTAATTGAATTTCCAAATAACAAGATTGAAAAGTGAGACAGGTCCCCAACCTTGAAAAATACCTTAGTGGATCCCACACCCTAATATTTCACTAGAAGAGACCCCAAGAATTGATCACATCCATATAGAGGATATAATTGGTAGATTGTTCTTTCTTGATATGGATGAATGTCTTGAGACAAAGAATTGTAACTTTCGATACCTCCTTTCCAGCTAACACAATTGAAGTACATGTCAAGGTTAGGATTGACAACAAGGTTTGAAAATATCGCATCCTCCATCAACACATCGCCAGAGTAATCCACAAAATTTTATGAATCCTCCATATGTAGACTCAGAGGACCTACAAAAAATCCTCTTGACACATCGCAAAAAACCTAAACCCTAGGCACCCGCAAAACCCTATTTTTCATCTTCCTTCCCTAGATTGTGTATGCCAATTGGTTTGCTTCCTACTTTCTTTAATCTCCATCACCCTTGGAACATGAATATAATCATCAAAACTAAATTTGATATGTGCAAGAAAGGGTTTCTTACCAATCCATGCCTCATGTATATTTTTATTAACCAACACTAATGAAGGTGATTTGTTTTTTAGGTAACATGCAACACCTATTTTCTCTACAAATAATTTGTTGTGCAAACATAATAGCCCCACCAAAACTATTAGTTTTGGTGGAGACCCATACTACCAAAATTTTGGCATGGAACTACTCTTTACCTACCTAATTGTTTATTCACTTAGAAGCTTAATGTTTTCATATGGTCATCGAAGCGAGAGAGAATAAGCTCTTTGTTACTATTCAAGTTTGTCTTTTTATACCATTCAAACATTACTCCACAAGATCCAAACCCTTTTT
>ML782617.1:456776-478013 GCA_009831015.1 Picea engelmannii
CCCCCCCCCCCCCCCCTTTTTCCAATTCATATGACCTTTATCTTTGTCTTTTCATCATTTCTTTACTTCCCAATCTCCAACGTTCTTGAAACCAAAATCCCTACGATGCCTCCTTTACAACATCATTGTTGGGGAAAAGCAGTCAAAATAAATTTTCATAAGTTTCCTTGAATCTAACGATGAAGAACCCCATTTTAGAAATCCATATCATCATCCAAAGGGCACAACATGATTAGTTTCTAAGACCCTGTTGAAACAATTATTTAATTGACCATACTTGGGCCCCATTTCCCCGTCACTTCATAGTATTACCTCTATGCCCACATTTGGTGAGCTCGCATTTCCTGGTTCTTTTCGAAAAAACCTTTTCATCGTAGGTAAATACTTTAGGTATGATTATGTTCTTTCCCTTGAAAAATTCTGACGATGACATTGCTTAAATAGATCACCGACGATCAAACCTTAATATCATCCTATGCCTGAGATCTGTCTAGCGATTTTTGACTACATCCTATCTATTAAAACTACACCAATAAACCTATACCAATAAGCCTAAACCATGCATCAACCTATACCTCAACCTGTAATCAACCTGTACCATAAACAAGTGCATCAACCATGCACCAACCTATAATCGAACTGTACCATAAACAAGTGCATCCAAACATGTACCAAGTATGTACCAATCATTTTTCAACTACTCATAAACTATGACTCATCAATATGTACCAACATCATCAACTATACACCTCATGTATGTGACAACTCATCAACTACTTGTCTCAACCATGTACCCAACATGTACCTTAACCAAAATCCCTCATCAATTTCATCATCCAAATATGATCTGTAACTCTCTAATAGACTTGTTGTATATGATCAAATACCTGCAAACCTTCCTTAACTTTCACAACAAGAAACTAGCATTTTCATCAAATTTTTCTTTAGTCTCACATGACTAGTTTGGGATTAGTGAACAACCCTAACTTGAAATAATCATAACTATGTACCTGTAATGAATAAATATCTGAAAATAGAACACAATGTTCTTCAGTTTTTTTTATGCAATTAATCCAGGTTTCACTACTTGGAACCTCTCAAAAAAGGCGTTATAGAAAAAATGGCATACCTAGATGAATTTTGGATTATTCTAGAGAGCGACCTTGTAGAGCTTGCCCCGCACTGAATATTTGTTGAATCGATCTAAAAATGTTACATAGAATACTAAAGATTGTACTCTAACCAAATCATTTAGTCTTACTTAATTTGTATCTGTTATGAAGAAGTTATGACATTTTTACCCGAAACACATGTTTTAGACTAGTTTCAAGACTAGCCACAAACTCTATTTTCCACGTAGTGTAAATCCAACAATACAACCACCCACAAGATGAAATTCTTACCATAGATACTTGGATATGTTTCCTCAATGGCCTATCAATTTCACGGTCTGAATCATTCTATAAAAACATTTATTGCGAAAATGGTGAGATGACCTATAAATAACATACCTTAGAAAGTATCATCAAAAGAATTTATCCTCCCTTGAATTCCAACCTTATTTTCTTCACCTTCCCTCTGAAATTTCTCTTAGATACCCTTTGGTTACCTCGGTCACCTATATATTATAAATATTCTCAAGTGTGATCTAAAATGAGAGATACTTTCCTCTTATTTATACTCTCCAAGTAGCTTCCTTATAAGCATCTTCTAGGTCACTTTTCCGAATTTCCTTATCTTAGGGTTAACCCACTTCTAATTTCTCCATTAAATTTATTATATAAATAATTTCTTTTGTATTCACTTTGAATTGTAGTACACTCATCACTTCACTTTATTATTTACCTTCTAAAATCTCTTAAACCACTTTGACTACTTTGACCTTTTGGGGCTTCAAGATGACATATGAGGGTCCTCCAACTTCGTAAGGCCATAACTCTCAAACCGTGAGAAGTTATGTGATGTTCCACATACCACCGGAAATGGAATGACATGTACTATCCATATAAAATAATATTACCTTAAAATATATTAAAAATAATACCATTATACATGAAACAACCTTGGGTCCATTACCCAAACCTTTGTGCTACCAGGATTCGCTACCGGACTTTCTTCAAGGGTTGACATCAATGAAAACCAACTGTATTCAACAATATCCCCCTTTGGCATTGATGGAAATATTCAGATGCAATACTGAAATCATGTCATGCAATACTAAAGTCATATCACTCATGATCCCCCTGGAACCATGCCTTTTTCCTCTACATATTTGTGACCATTTCTCCCCCTGGAGTCATGCCTTTGTCCTCTACAGTTGATAAATCTCTCCCCCTTTGTCATAAATGGAAAAGGTATCTTTCCATCTGGGGTTTCTCCCCCTATTTGAACTATCTGATCTCCCAACCTGAACTGTCCTCTTTATGGTGCTTCCTAGTGTACATCTAAGACATAAGATAAACATTCAAAAGCATTCATTTTGGAGTAGAAATAACTCTGAGTCTCTAGCGAAGATACTCAAAGGATTCCCGTGGAAGAGTTTTTGTAAAGATGCCTGCCACTTGTTCTTTTGTGCCCACATACTCAACTATGATGCTCTTTTCTGCAACATATTCCTGTAGAAAGTGATACTTGATTGGAATGTGCTTCGTCTTGGAGTTCATCACCGAGTTATTTGAGATACTAATGGCGTTTGTATTATCACAATATATTGGAATGGTCTCATCATACTCAACCTATATATCTGTCAGAGTTTGTTTCATCCATAGAACCTATGTACAACATGCTTCTACTGCAATATACTCTGTCTCAGCTATAGAAAGAGATACTAATGATTGTTTCTTGCT
Organism: Picea engelmannii; assembly: GCA_009831015.1. NCBI lineage: Eukaryota > Viridiplantae > Streptophyta > Pinopsida > Pinales > Pinaceae > Picea > Picea engelmannii. The sequence continues at coordinate 459,623 of ML782617.1, forward strand.
TAGCCATGATACTAAACACTCTCCCAAGTAGAACGTTTCTCCACTGGTTCTTCTAAACCAATTCCCAAGTGTCATTTTTCTCTATTTGATCCAATTTTTCATCCATGGCCTTGTTCCAAAATTCATCCTTGTTGGCCTCTTCAAAATAGGTTGGTTGAATCGTAGATGTGAGTACTAGGTGTGTTTGTTCTTATGAACAGATTCTTCTTCTAGTCTCAAATCTTGCATATTTGTTTTCGATCATCTGATCTGAAGGATGATTCTTTTGTACTCGTATGCTAGGTGTTTTTGGAGTTACTTGTTGAACTTTCTCTTTTGTTTCAGTCGGATCCTCTTCATCTTCCCCTTGTTTTTCATCTTTTGTTTCTTATTCGTAAAGTTGTTCCATTGATTCATTTTCTTCTTCCTTTAATTATTGTCTACCCATTTCATCAATTGTTACGTTGATGCTTTCCACCACTTTGTTCAATCTCATGTTGTAACACTTGTATGCTTTTGTTGTACTTGAGTAACTAACAAGTACTCCTTTGTCCACACAAGAGTCAAACTATCCCATTCTGCCATCTTCTCTTTTGACGTAGCATTTTCTTACAAAAACTTTGAAGTGCTTTACATTTGTTGGTATTCCTTTCCATAGCTCATAACGAGTTTTGTCAATGTTCTTTTTGAGCATTACTTTGTTTTGAATGTGAACTATTGTATGCACTGCCTGTGTCCAAAAAATATCTGTCAATTTGGAATCCATTAACATTGTTCGAGCCATTTCATGTACTGTTATGTTCTTTCTTTAAACAACTCCATTCTGTTGAGATGTCCTAGCAACGGAGAATTGTCTTTTTATTCCATGACTTCTGCAGTAGTCCATAAATTCCTTTGAAGTGAACTCTCCTCCATTATCATATCTCAAGCATTTGATTTTTTAATCCATTTCATTTTCAACCATTTTCTTGTAGATCTTGAAGTTTTCAAAATCTTTTGGCTTATTCTTGAGAAATCAAACTGCGGTCATTCTTGTATAATCATCAACTAATAACATAAAGTATTTCTCACCTTTTAATCCCTTTGTTGTAATTGGTCCAACTAGATCAGTATGCACAATTTCCACTGGTCTTGTCATTGAATATTCCTTTGATTTGAACCTGGTCTTTGTTTGTTTTCCTTGTTGACAATGCTTGCATAAAGTGTTGGTTGGTTTCGTGATCTGGGGAGTTTCTATGAATTCTTCTCTTTTGATGACTTTGAAAAGTTTATCAAAATGTATGTGACCCATTACTCTATGCCATAGCCAACTTTCATCTTCCTTTCCTAGACAACACTTTTCATTTCCAATTTCACTTAACACGTATATGTTGCTTGAAGTTCTCGCAGCTATAACAATCAATTTTCCTGAACCTTCTTTTCTTATATCTCAGTTTTGTGAATCAAAAGTAACTTTATGACCTTAGTCACACATTTGAATCACACTTAGAATATTATTTTTCATATCTTCTACTAGTAGAACATTTTTTTCCTCTGTATTCTTGGTCCCAATTATGACTGTGCCTTTTCTAATGATTTTGGCTGAATCATCATTTGTGAAGGAGATTGATCCATCTATTTCCTTTTGTAATGTAAGAAACCTATATCTATCACCTGTCATGTGTTTTGAACACCAACTGTCAACATACCAACCACGTTTCTTTTTCTTATCTTGTAGAGCGAGTGTGCATTCTTTGTTGCTATATCGATCCTTCTTTCTTATCCATGTCCTTTTCTGAGGTTCTGATCTGTGATTGTTGTTATTATGTTGCGGTTCTCTAGGAGGGACTGTCCTTCTGCAATCTTTGGCCATGTGTCCAAAAATTTTACATTTGTAACATTCCACTTTAGTGCTCAAAGATTCAAACCTGTTGTAACTTGTTCTCTGTGTTTCACTAGGCATTCTGAAAGGAGGAAATCTTATGAATTCTTCTTCTTCCTGAGGCCTATCTATCGGTTGTTGATTTTGAAATTGGAATATTCTCTGTGGAGGAGATTTCCTATAATATTCCTTGTAGATATTCCTATCCCCCTTGATTGTTTCTACAAATATTTTTGGATATGTTTCTTTCTCTGTTGTTTTGGAGCTTGATCCTTTTTCTGTCTGATTGTAACCAAGTCTGAAGTTGTCATGATGAGAATTTTGACTATTGATAATGTCATCCAAAATCTTTGAGTTGTTCTGCATATTTCTATTTTGAAGATCCTTTCTTAATGTGACAATGTCTGCTTCTAAATTTCCAATGATCTTGTCTTTTTCTTTTAGTTGTTCTTTCAGTTCTTCTTCAATTCTTTTATCTTCTTCTATTTGAACCTTCAAATTTGTGATTATTTGTTCTAGTTATTGAGTGTCTTATTTCTTGTCTAGTTCTTTTTTTAGTTTCTTTTTTTTCTTCTTTTCTCTTCTGATAACTTCTATGGCACACATTAATTCCTCTTGGTAGTCAACTTCTGCCTCTTCAATTTCTTCTTCAAATTCTTCATATTCTTCTTCGGCTTCTTCATATTCTTCTTAGGAGTATTCTTTATCAGAGTCTTCTACTACCATGAATATAATTTTTTTTGTTTCACTGTCACTGACTTCATCTTCATCTGATGATGAGATGTCTTCTTTGGTGTATAAGATTTTCTTGAAAACTTTCTTTGTGGTTCTTTTTCCTTTATATGTTTGTTTTCCTTTTGAGTAACCTTCATCATTTCTCTTTTCTTATAAGGAAATTTGTTAGAAAAATGACCAGTACCATTACAATTAAAACAAATTAAAGGAAGCTTACCTATATACCTATCGTTGGTTCCCATGTTCAGTATTTTGACAAAGTTAGCCACTTATTTATCATCTTCTGAGACATCACTGTTGCTGCTATGTTCTTCTTTTTTCCTTCCCTTTTTTTTTGACCTTTTGGATGCTTTGAAGGTTTCTTCTTTTATATCTAGATTTTTTGGTTTAGTTCTCATTTCATATGTTGTGAAGATTCCATGTAATTTGTTCATTCTTATTGAGTTTAGATCTGATCTTTCTTCTAGTGCTAATACCTTAGGGTCAAATCTCATAAGAAGAAATCTTAGTACTTTTTGAACAATTACAAATTCTTTTATTTCTTCTCCCAATCCTATAATTGCATTTACTGTTTCATCAACTCGTAAAAAGTAAGCTGCAATATTCTCATATTCCTTCATCTTAAGTTGTTCGAACTGACCTATGTAAGTTTGAAGCTTTGTTTCTTTGAATTTTGAATCTCCTTCATAAATATTTTGAAGTTTGTCCCAAATCTCTTTAGCGGATTTACAATGTGCAACTTTAGTGAATACGGTTTTACTAAGACCATTCAAAAGTGCATTTCTGGATTTGGAATTATTCTGACCAAGTTTCACTTCTTTGTCATTTGTTGGAGGAACTATTGGTATTGTGTATCCATCTAAAATTGATTGCCAAATTTTAAATCTCTATGCCTGTATATATGTTTTCATCCTTATTTTCCAAAATGGATACTTTTGTCCATTGAACTATGATATTCCATTTTTATACAAGTTGTTTCTCTCCATGATCTACCTTTCAGTGGTTAAACTGATTTCTGGAGGAACCAAATCTGATACCAATTCATGGATTACTGAGAGGGGGGGTGAATAAGTAATAGAGCAATTTAATCATTTTTAACCATATAATCCAAGTTTTATATCAATGTAGAATTATCTTACAATAACTGCAGAGTAAATAAGAAATGAACAAATGAGCAATCATACACATACACAATACACCAGTGTTTTACGTGGAAACCTAAAGCAGTAGAAAACCACAAAATACTCTTTCTTATATGTCTTGAAGAATTGCATTCATTGGAAGCACCAAATTCCTTTTTTTTCTAGCTACAACTGGAAGGAGGATCCAACCCCCTTGTTTCTCAAGCTACAACCTGAGGGAATCTCCAACTCCCTCTTCTCTGGCTACAACTAGAAGGAGGCTACAACCCCCTATTTTCTTTGTCTACAACCGGAAGGTGGATACAACCACATGTCTTTGCCTCATCCAACCACCCTGAAGTAGAAGGAGAATGATGAAACCAATCTCAAACTATCACTGTGAGATATACCGTTGTAAACATGTACCAATAAACATAAACTATGCATCAACCATGCATCAACCTGTACCTCAACCTATAATGAACATGTACCATAAACAAGTGCATCAACCATGCACTAACATGTACCAAACAACTTGTAATCAACATGTACCATAAACAAGTGCATCCAACCATGTACCAAGTATGTATGAATCATCTATCAACTACTCATCAACTATGACTAATAAATATGTACCAACATCATCAACTATACACCTCATGTATGTGCCAACTCATCAACTACTTGTCTCAACCATGTACCCAACATGTACCTTAACCAAAAGCCCTCATCAATTTCATCATCCAAATATGATTTGTAACTCTCTAATAGACCTGGTGTATATGATCACATACCTACAAACCTTCCTTAACTTTCACAACAACAAACTAGCATTTTCATCAAACTTTTCTTTAGTCTCACATGACTAGTTTGGGATTAGTCAAAAACCATAACTTGAACTAATCATAACTATGTACCTATAATGAAAATAGTACATAATTTTCTTCAGTTTTTTTTATGCAATTCATTCAGATGTCACTACTTGGAACCTCTCAGAAAAGGAGTTATAGCAAAAATAACATACCTAGTTGAATCCTCCCTAATTCTAGAGAGCAACCTTGTAGAGCATGCCCCACACAAAATATTTGTTGAATCGACATGAAAATGTTACATAGAATACTAAAGACTATACTCTAACCAAAACATTTGGTCTTACTAAATTTGGATCTGTTATGAATAATTTATGACGTTTTTACTCGAAACCCATGCTTTAGACTAGTTTCAGGACTAGACACAAACCATATTTTCCACGGAGTGTAACTCCAAAAATACAATGACCCCCAAGATGAAATGTCTACCACAGATACTTGGATATGATTCCTCAATGGCCTATCAATTTCATAGTTTGAAGCATTCTAGAAAAAACATTATTGTGAAAATGGTGAGATGACTTGAAAATAACATACCTTAGAAAGCATCATCAAAAGAATTTATCCTCCCTTGAATTTCGGCCTTCTTTTCTTCACCTTCCCTCAAAAATTTAGATTATATATCCTTTGGTTACCTCAGTCACCTATAGGTATTCAATATTCTCAAGTGTGATATAAAATGAGAGAGCCTTGACGCTTATTTATATTCTCCAAGTAGCTTCATTAGAAGCATCTTCTAGGTCACTTTGCCCACTTTACTTATTTTAGGGTTAACCCACTTCTAATTTATCCATTAAATTTATTATTTAAATAATTTATTTTGTATTCACTTTGAATTATAGTACACTCATCACTTCACTTTATTATTTACCTTCTAAAATCTCTTAAACCACTTTGACTACTTTGACCTTTTGGGGCTTCTAGATGACATATGAGGGTCCTCCAACTTTGTAAGGCCATAACTCTAAAACCATGAGAAGTTATGTGACGTTCCACATACCACCAGAAATGGAATGACATGTACTATCCATATAGAATAGTATTACCTTCAAATATGTTAAAACTCATACCATTATACATGAAACAACCTTGGGTCCATTACCCAAACCTTTGTGCTACCAGAATTTGCTACCGAACTTTCTTAAAGGTTTGAAATCAATGAAAACTAACCTTAATCAACAATATCCTACTTTGGCATTGATGGAAACACTATGATGTAATACTGAAATAATGTCATGAAATACTGAAGTCATATCACTCATGCTCCCCTTGGAACCATGCATCTGTCCTCTACATCTATGTGACCATTTCTCCCCTTGGAGTCATCCCTCTGTCCTCTGCATTTGATAAATCTCTCCCCCTTTGTCATCAATGGAAAATGTATCTTTCCATCGAGGGTTTCTCCCCCAAACTGAATTGTCTGATCTCCCAACTTGAATTGTCCTCTTTATGGTGCTTCCTTGTGTACATCTAAGATATATAAGATAATCATTCAAAATAATTCATTTTGGAGTAGAAATAACTCTGCGTCTTTGGCGACGATACTCAAAGGCTTCATGTGGAAGAGGTTTTGTAAATATGTCTATCACTTTTTCTTTTGCTCCCACATACTCAACTCTGATGTTCTTTTCTGCAACCTGTTCTCATAGAAAGTGATACTTTATTGGAATGTGCTTCGCCTTGGAGTGCATCATCAGGTTCTTTGAGATACTGATGGTTCTTTTATTATCACAATAGATTGGAATGGGATCATCATACTCAACCTATATACCTGTCAGAGTTTGTTTCATCCATAGAACCTGTGTACAACATGTTGATGTTGCAATATACTCTTCCTCGGCTATAGATAGAGATATTGATGATTGTTTCTTGCTTAGAAATGATACTAAACACTCACTCAATTAGAATGTTTCTCCACTGGTGCTTTGTCGATCATCAATACAACCTATCCAATCTGCATCTGTGTAGGCAATAAGTGATATATCCTTTCCTTTTGGATACCATAATCCAAACTCTTTTGCTCCTTTGAGATATCTGAAAATCCTTTTCACTACTAATACATGTGATTCCTTTGGTGCTGCTTGCAATCGTGCCACCTATCCAACTTCCTACATTACATCTAGTCTGGATGTTGTCACATATAGTAGGATACCAATCATTGATCTATATTTCCTCTGATATGTAGACTTTGAATCATCATCTTTTCTTAACTTGCAATTGGTTTGCATGGGAGTGACAACTAGTTTGCAATCTTCCATTCTGAACCTCTTTAGCATATCTCTAATATAGATCGTTTGAGAAATAAAAATTCCTTGGTTTCTTTGACGTATCTGAAGTCCCAGAAAGAAGGATAGTTCTCCAAGTAATGACATTTCGAATTCATTTTGCATATCCTTTGCAAATTTATGGCTTAACCTGTCATCATCACTACCAAAAATAATATCATCAACATAAACTTCAATTAATAAAATACTATATTGATTTACCTTGATGTAGAGGTTGTTGTCTGCACTTCCTTTTTTGAACCCTGCTTGTTGTAAATATTTATCCAGTCTAGAGTACCATGGTCTAAGATCCTGTTTTAGACCATACAAGGCCTTCTTTAATTTACACACATAATCTGTGTTTTCTGACAACTGAAATCCTTCTAGTTGTTCAATGTAGACTTCTTTTTCAAGTTCCCCATTCATAAAAGTTGATTTTATGTCCATCTGATACACTTTAATATTTTTGGAGCATGCATAAGCTAAAAGCAATCAGATTGCTTCCATTCTGGAAACTGGGGCAAATGTCTCTTCAAAGTCGATTCCTTCAACCTGTGCATATCCTTTACATACCAATATAGCTTTGTTCCTTGTAACTTGTCCATATTAATTCAATTTATTCATGTATATGTACTTTGTGTCGATCACATTCTTATCCTTTGGTCTTGGAACCAATTCCCAAGTGTCATTTTTCTTTATTTGATCCAATTCTTCATCCATGTCCTTATTCCAAAATTCATCCTTGTTGGACTCTTCAAAATAGGTTGGTTCAATCATAGATGTGAGTGTTAGGTGCATTTGTTTTGGTGAACAAATTCTTCTTCTAGTCTCAACTCTCACGTCTTTGTTTCCAATAATCTGATCTGAAGGATGATTCTTTTGTACTCGTCTGCTAGGTGTTTTTGGAGTTACTTGTTGAACTTGCTCTTTTATTTCCATCGGATACTCTTCGTCTTCCCCTTCTTTTTCATCTTTTTTTTCTTCTTCATAAAGTTGTTCCATTGATTAATTGTATTCTTCCTTTAATTTTTGTCTACTTGTTTCATCAATTGTTACGTTGATGCTTTCCACCGCTTTGTTCAATCTCAAGTCGTAACACTTGTATTCTTTTCTTGTACATGATTAACCAACGAGTACTCCTTTGTCCACAAGAGAGTCAAACTTTCTCATTCTGCCATCTTCTCTTTTGATGTAGCATTTTCTTCCAAAAACTCTGAAGTGCTTTACATTTGTTGGTCTTCCTTTCCATAGCTCGTAAGTATTTTTGTCAGTGTTGTTTCTAAGCATTAATCTGTTTTGAATGTGAATTGTTGTATGCACTTCCTGTTTCCAAAACATATTTGTCAATTTGGAATCCATTAGCATTATTCGAGCCATTTTTTGTACTGTCTTGTTCTTTCTTTCAACAACTCCATTCATTTGAGGTGTCCTAGCAATGGAGAATTTCCTTTTTATTCCATGACTGTTGCAGTAGTCCATAAATTCCTTTGAAGTGAACTCTCCTCCATTATCATATATCAAGCATTTGATTTTTGAATCCATTTTATTTTCAACCATTTCCTTGTAGATATTGAAGTTTTCAAAAGCTTCTGACTTATTCTTGAGAGAGAAAACTGCGGTCATTCTTGTATAATCATCATCAACTAATAACATAAATAATTTATCACCTTTTAAGACCTTTGTTGTAGTTGGTCCAACTAGATCAGTATGCACAATTTCCAGTGATATTGTCATTGAATATTCCTTTGATTTGAACCTGGTCTTTGTTTGCTTTCCTTTTTGACAATGCTTCCATAAAGTGTTGGTTGGTTTCATGATCTCGGGAATTTCTCTGACTACTTCTCTTTTGTTGAATTTGACAAGGTTATCAAAATGTCTGTGACCCATTCTTCTGTGCCATATCCAACTTTCATCTTCCTTTCCTAGACAACATTTTTTTATTTCCAATTTCACTTAACACATATATGTTGCTTGAAGTTCTCGCAGCTGTAGAAATCAATTTTCCTAAACCTTATTTTCCTATCTCACACTTTTGTGAATCAAAAGTAACTTTATGAACTTGGTCACACATTTGAATCACACATAGAAGATTATGTTTCATATATTCTACTAGTAGAACATTTTCTGCCTTTGTATTCTTGTTCCCAATTCTGACTGTGCCTTTTCCAATGATTTTGGCTAAATCATGATTTTCAAAGGAAACTGATCCATCTCTTTCCTTTCGTAATCTAATAAACATGTCTCTATCACATGTCATGTGTTTTGAACACCCACTGTCAACATACCAACCACGTTTCTTTTTCTTATCTTGTAGAGCGAGTGTGCATTCTTCATTTCTATACTGATCCTGCTTTCTTATCCATGTCCTTTTCTAAGGTTTTTGTCTGTGACTATTGTTATTCTGTTGCAGTTCTCTAGGAGGGACTGTCATTCTGCAATATTTTTCCATGTGTCTAAAATTGTTACATTTGTAACATTCCACTTCAGTGCTCAAAGATTCAAACATGTTGTAACTCCTTCTCTGTGTTTCACTAGGCATTCTTGGATAACCCCTTTGTGTATGACTTTCAAAGTTGTTTTTGTTCCTCTTGTTAGCTCTGCAATTCACAACTTTATGTCAAAAATTATTACATGAATAACATAAACCAAAAAATATAGTTTGATACCTGGGAGTTTAAGATCTTCTGAAAGGAGGTACTCTTATGAATTCTTATTCTTCCTGGGGCATATATGTCGATTGTTGATTATGAAATCTTAATCTTCTGGGTGGAAGAGTGTCTCTGTAATCTTCCTTGTAGATCTATCTATCCCCCTTGATTGTTTCTGCAAATCTTTTTGGATATGTTTCTTGCTCTTTTTTTTTGGAGCTTGATCCTTTTTCTGTCTGATTGTATCCAAGTCCGGACTTGTCATGATGAGATTTTTGACTGCTAATAATGTCAACCAAAACTTTTGAGTTGTTCGGAATATTTTTATTTTGAATATCCTTTCTTAATGTGACAATCGATGCTTCCAAATTTCCAATGATCTTGTCTTTTTCTTCTAGTCATTCTTTGAGTTCTTCTTCAATTCTTTTATTTTCTTATATTTGAACATTCAAATTTGTTACCATTTGTTCTAGTTCTTGATTGTCTTTTTTCTTGTCTAGTTCTTCTTGTAGTTTCTTGTTTTTCTTCTTTTCTCTTATGATAACTTCTATGGAACACATTAATTCCTCTTGGTAGTCAACTTCTGCCTCTTCAATTTCTTCTTTGACTTCTTCATATTCTTCTTTGCCTTCTTCATATTCTTTTTTGGAGTCTTTTTTATCAGAGTCTTCTACTTCCATGAATAGAAATCTTTATGTCTCACTATCACTGACTTCATCTTCATCTGATGATGAGATGTATTCCTTGGTGCATAAGATTTTCTTGAAAACTTTCTTTGTGGTTATTTTTTCTTTATATGTTTGTTTTCCTTTTGAGTAACCTTCATCATTTCTCTTTTTCTTATAAGGAAATTTGTTATCAAAATGACCAATACCATCACAATTAAAACAAATTAAAGGAATCTTACCTATATACCTACTGTCGGTTCCCTTGTTCAGTCTTTTGACAAAGTTGGCCACTTCTTCATCATCTTTTGAGATGTCATTGTTTTTTTTATGTTCTTCTTTTTGTCTTCCCTTTTTATTTGACTTTTTGGATGCTTTGAAGGCTGCTTCTTTTGTATCTGGATTTTTTTGTTCAGTTCTCATTTCATATGTTGTGAAGATTCCATATAATTCATCCATGCTTATTGAGTTTAGATATGCTCTTTCTTCTAGTGCTAATATCTTAGGGTCAAATCTCATAGGAAGAGATCTTAGTACTTTTTGAACAATTACAAATTCTTTGATTATTCTCCCAATCCTATGATTGCATTTACTATTTCATCAAATCATAAAAAGTAAGATGCAATATTCTCATCTTCCTTCATCTTAAGTTGTTCGAACTGACCTCTGTAATTTTGAATCTTTGTTGCTTTGAATTTTGAATCTCCTTCATAAACATTTTGAATTTTTTCCCAAATCTCTTTAGCGGATTCACAATGTGCAACTTTGGTGAATATTGTTTCACTAAGACCATTCAAAAGTGCATTTGTGGATTTGGAATTATTCTGACCGATTTATATTGCTTTGTCATTTGTTGGTAGAACTGATGGTCTTATGTATCCATTTACAATTGATTGCCAAATATCAAATCCCTGTGCCTGTATATATGTTTTGATCCTTATGCTCCAAAATGCATACTTTTGTCCATTGAACTATGGTATTCCATTTTTATACAAGTTGTTTCTCTTCATGATATACCTTTCAGTGGTTAAACTGATTTCTGAAGGAACCTGCTCTGACACCAATTGTTGGATTACTGAGAGGGGGGGTGAATCAATAATAGAGGAATTTAATCCTTTTTAACCATATAATCCAAGTGTTATATCAATTTAGCATTATCATCCAATAACTGTAGAGTAAATATGAAATAAACAAATGAACAATCATACACATACACAGTACACCAGTGTTTTACGTGGAAACCCAAAGCAGGAGAAAACCACATAATGCTTTTTCATATATGTCTTGAAGAATTACATTCATTGGAAACACCAAATTCCTTTGTTTTACAGTTGCAACTAGAAGGAGGCTCCAACTCCCTTGTTTCTCGGGATACAACCTAAGAGAAACTCCAACTCCCCTATTCTCTGGCTACAACCAGAAGGAGACTACAACCCCCTATGTTCTCTACCTACAACCACCTGTCCTTGCCCCATCCAACCACCCTAAAGTAGAAGTAGAATGATGGAATCACTGTGACACAACACCCGACCTCGACAGGATCTTCTAAACTCCCGGTCACTGGATCTTCTCTCTCCTAGAGTTGGATCACCTCTTCGATTCCCTCCTGGAATCCTCACACAATATCCATAGGTCCTATTACAAAACTATGTCTGCATGAACAAGCACTAGGCGAAATATTTCTCCCATGTGATCACCGGTTGTGACCACATGCCTATCCAAAGGCGCTTCATGACTTCGCATGTCGGGTAATCTATTTTGAGTCAACCTTGATTCACCTGACTCCCGAACTCCTGAACTAGAGCCTAGTGCATGCTAGCTCGTCCCTTTAACTCCCAATGATATGACTTTCGTCTATGGCCTCGGTCCAAATCCTAAACACTTCAAAACTTCGTGCTTCATGAAGTCGAGGGTTAACTAACCTCCCTTTTCCTGAAGTCTGAACTTCACGCATGTCATATCGATGGTCCTAACTTCCCCACAATCAAACAAGCCAGATCCTCTTTCGCGAAGTCGAAACTTTGCGTTTCGTGAAATTGGAGGATTTCTCACCTCTCTTGTCCCGATTCCCGATATTTTGAAGTTCCTCAAGACCAGATCTATGGTCCATGCTTCTCCATTCGATTGATGGCTGCGATCAAATCGTGAAATCAGACTTCGTGAGTTCCCAAAACCCTTACCTCGGAATTTTTCGATCTGCGAATCAGAAAAATGTTGTTCTCTCACCACGTGTCTTTCCTAGTGCCAACGGCTAGGATCAACTCCACTCTTCCCCTTGCAAATATTCTGAAGTCTAATTCTTTGAAATCTCAGAATTACTGCCACCTCTCAACCCTAACGATGGATGGTTCTAATGATTTTGGAACTTCGGTAATTCACAAAGTCCACTCTCCTGTGCACCTTCTAAAGGGTTAAAACGTGTGAACCTTACCTAAATCCAATGATTGTTGGTCTAGGAACTCCCAGATATAATGTTCCAGATCTGACCTACTTCTCAATGCTTCTCCTCTGCTTTGAACTCTGATCTAACAGTCCAGATCCTCTCCACAACCGATATGACGTTGGTTGTCACTCCTCCTCCTGAGCTTTCTCTTTTTTTCCTGACTTGGAATATTTCCAATGTTTCGTAGGTATCGGCCTCTGATCTACCTCCTACGAGCCCTATGACTTGGAAATGACACTCGACCTCGACCCTAGTGTACACTTGTGCTCTGCATGCAAATTTTAACTATCTCTCCTGAGCTTCGAGAATTGGAATAAGTCCACTCTAGCACACTCCTTGTGATATCTCTTCTAATATTTCATCTTGCTCAGTCTCTAGGGGACTCAACCCTTGTATTTTCCTCCAAAGGGAAATTTAGTGCCCTCCTATCAACCTCTTGCTCAATGCACATCTTACAGAGATTTCCTACAAAGTATTCAGTAACTCTGTGAGTGTCATCCTTCGACACTTCTCTTCTTACACAACTTGAAACAGAGTCCTCTTGTGCACTCCTTGCACTCACTCGATGCCCACCTGTAAGAGTTATAAAAAATCCTTAAAAATTATGTCTCTTTGTTCCTTCCTCTATACATTCTTCCCTCGACAGTGTTTAGTAACTCTGAGGCTTCTCTCGAGTCTATGAATTCTTCTGGTGTTCCCTCCTCGCACGTTCTTCTATGAATCGTAAGAGTTCATATGCGCACTCCTTGCACTCGCTATAAAACCTCCAACGTTCTGTTGTGCACTCCTTACACTGTCAAAAGAACCTAGAAACAATTTAACAAACTCATAGATAGAGATTTTTGTCTATTCCTCTAGATGGAAACCTATCACATAGATATACATCATAAATGAACACACATTCAACATCCAAATGCATAAACACACACATGGAATCAAATGCATAAAAAAATGTTCTTTGTATTAATATGAGTTGTCTGTACAATGTTTACAAAGCACGGACTGCAACAGAGTCTCGACTCTATGTTCTCCTCTCTCTCAATTTCCTTCCTATCTCTTCTCATATAATCTCATCTAATCTCATGAATCTAGATACAAATATCTTTTACAAAAGAGGGGCTTCACGATCTCTCCCTCCAAGCTACCTACTCTCATTAAATTACATTGAATTACAATCAATGGTTGTCTAGTCTGGATCAGATCTAGAGCCCACCTACTGTGAGCCATTAAAGGAAACTTCATCTACATCATGAACAAAGGCATGACTTGGCTCTACCAAGCCTTACAAACATTTAATTGTATTTAATACATTTTGAAATTTGAAAGTGAGAGGGTTGACACCTCTCCCCTCCATTGAATGCACACTCATGTGATGTCTATCTAACACATGCTTAGGTGGAGCGATGCTCCTGCATCATACTCCACTATTGTGAAAAAATCATGAGTTCCTTCTCATGAGCTTCCCATATCTGTTGTTGAAATCCACTTGGATCGCAAACTATTCTTTGGAGTTGTCCATCTGCTCCATTGCTTTGTTGTTATTGTTGCTTCCCTACTACTCTTGGAGGCTTCCTTCTACTTAGCTTCTCCTTGTTGACTGCTTCTGCTAACCTCAACATCATCCTTATTATCTCTTCTATCACCCTGTCCACCTCCTCCAATGGATGGCTCTTTGGAAGTATTCTCTATTGCACTTCCTCCTCTCCATACTTATTAATGGGAAGATCTAATTGATCTCCCATGTTTTCTTCATCTCCTCTTGTGGCACTAATTTTCCACTCTGCTGCAGACTCCAATTATGTAGTCTCCACACTGAGTTGCTACTTAGTTTCCTCCTCTGACATATTTTCTTCTACCAGTTCTCCTTCTGGTTCAGCTCCAGCTTCTTATAGCTGCTCCTCTAGCTGGTATGCTCCTCCATCTGATTCCAGATTAACCTGTTGGATGTGATTGCTTTGCACTATCACCCTTCTCTCTAGGGATTCTATTTATTCATACAGATCAACAAATTCCATGTTGTCTGCTTCTTCTTCCGCTGCAGGCTTCAGTGCTTGAATCATCTCCTTTTCAACTTCCTGGCTGAAAATTTCGAGCAAATCTGTTGAACGTTCTTCTCTTTATCCTGGGGAAAACATCGGTGTCTACTCCCTCTCCTCCTCTTTGAAAATCACTGTTGGTTGTCCTTTTGTTGTTGCACCTGCAACACATGCTTTGGCCTCAACTGGGTTTCTTGGTAGGAATATATCAATTCCCCTGATGATCAAGATACTTCTCTGATGGAAGTATTTAACTTCTCATCATATTCATTCAGATAGTCTGCAAACCCACATGAATCTTCACCTATCAACACTCCTTGCTGACATGAACTTACTTCTCATCTCCTGAGACTTTTAGGCAGTATGATTTCCCTTCCCTTGCCCACTCGTCAATTTGGGATTTCTTCTCTTCTGCCCACCTAGCTGTTTATGGGATATTCGGCTAATCTCATGTCATTTCCCACCTGGCATTGTGAATTTTCATTGTTTTCCTCCTGACAGTCTATGAGATACTCATTTGATCTCATCTCATTGCCCACCTGGAAATATTAAATTTCATTATTGCTCACCCGACAGTCTTTGAGATCAACCATTGACCTCTTTACATTGCCCACCTGGAAACTTGAAAGTCCACTTCTGCCCTCTTGGCAGTCTTTGAGATCATCCACTAATCTCTTATCCTCATCATCAATGAGACTCTTCCCAGTTTCTAGGTCACATATGTGAACCACTTCCTCTTCATCTCTGAGGATTTAGACATACCTTAGCCACCTCTTTAATAGTTTTTGTTGTCCTTTGGCCAACAATCCCTTAACTGGCCACCTCACCTTCTTCTTCATTCAAGACTCATACACCCAATGCGCTTTAGCATCCTGCTACATTTTAAATACAACCTTATCTATTATTTCTCTTACTTCCTGTATTTATTTATCCATCTCTTCCCTACTTTCCTGTTGTTGGTCCTTGCCTTGACCATGATTTTTGCCTTCAGTAGCCATATTCCTTTTCAAGCTTCAAGAACGCAACTTGTTCTTCTGGCTCAGCCCCCCTGATTGTCTACCATTTGTTGCAAACCTTGAAAAAATATTTATAGATCATCGCACTTTATTTCCTCCTTCACCTGCTGCCTACAGGAGAAATAAAACCTAATGTAATTATACTATATCCTTATTTAATCTCCCTCCCTCTACATGTTGTCTACAAAAAAAATAACAACTTCCTCCCCTGTCTCCTTCACCCGAAATCTACAGAAAAAAAATAATCTTTGATACCATGTGATGGTATCAGACTATATCTTCTTTAGTGTCTTCTCTCCTCGACCTACAGAAATCAACTATGTGCAGGCTCTAATACCATGTGATGCAACACCCCACCTTGGCAGGGTCTACCAACCTCCTGGTCACTGGATCTTCTCTCTAATTTAGTTGGAGCATCTCTTTGATTCCTTGTTGGAATCCTCACACAATATCCACAGGTTCTATTACAAACCTTCGCCCACGCGAATGAGAACTAGGCACAAGATTTCTCCCTTTCGATCACCGTCTATGACAACAAGCGTATCCAAAAGGTGCTTCATGACTTCGTATGTCAGGTAATATGTTGTGAATCAACCTTGAATCACCCGACTCGCAAAATCCCGAAATAGAGCCTAGCGTGTGCTAGCTCCTCCCTTTAACTCCATATGATATTACCTCCAGCTATGACCTGGGGCCAACTCCTAAACACTTCGGGACTTCGTGCTTCATGAAGTTGAGGTTTAGCTCACCTCCCTTTCCCCGAAGTCCGAATTCTAAACTTCACACACATCAAATCAATGGTCCTGACTTCCCCACAGTCTAACGGTCCAGATCCTCTTTCATGAAGTCAAAACTTCACATTTCACGAAGTTGGATGAATGCTCACCTCTCTTCTCTCGATTCCTAATCTTCCGAAGTTCCTCAAGACCATATCTACGGTCCATGCTTCTCCCTTCGATCGACGACTGTGATCAAATCATGAAATCAGACTTCGTGAGTTCTCACAATCCTCACCTTGGGCTTTTTCGATATGCGAATCAGCGAAATGTTGTTCTCTTGCCACGTGTCCTTCCCAGTGCCAACGACTAGGATCAACTCCACTCTTCCCCTTGACAATCTTCTGAAGTCCAATTCTTTGAACTCTTGGATCTGCTGCCACCTATCAACCCTGATGATGGACGGTTCCGATGATTTCGTAACTTTGGGACTTCGCAAAGTCCACTCTCCTGTGTACCCTCAAAAGGGTTAAAATGTGTGCACCTTACCTGGATCCAATGGATATTGTTCCACACACTCCCAGATCTAACGACCCAGAAATGATCTCCTCCTTAGTGCTTCTCCTCTTCTCTGAACTCCAATCTAACAGTCCAGATCATCTCCACAACCGATCTGATGGTGGTTGTCGCTCCTCCTCTTGAGATTTCGCTTTCTTCCCTGACTTGGAATATTTCCAATGATTCAAAGGTCTCGAACTCCTATATACCTCTTGCGATCCCTGTGACTTTGGTTCTCGTCTACGTTTCTTAAAATGTTGTCTCTCCTAAGCTTTGGCAACGAAACTTGACCTCGTCCCTAGTGCACACTTGTGCTCTCCGTGCAACTTTTCACTATCTCTAATGAGCTTCGAGACTTGGAATAAGTCCACGCTTACACACTCCTTGTGCTATCTCTTCTAAGCTTTCATCTTT
Source organism: Picea engelmannii (assembly GCA_009831015.1). Lineage (NCBI taxonomy): Eukaryota > Viridiplantae > Streptophyta > Pinopsida > Pinales > Pinaceae > Picea > Picea engelmannii. Next base: position 476,948 of record ML782617.1, read on the forward strand.
CTCGATCTCTAGGGTGCTCAACCCTTGTATTTTCCTCCAAAGGGAAATTTAGTTCCCTCCTGGCAACCTCCTGCTTAATGCACACCTTGCAGAATTTTCCTACAGAGTATTCAATAACTCTGCGAGTGTCTTCCTTCGACACTTCTCTTCTTACAGAACTTGAAACAAAGTCCTCTTGTGCACTCCTTGCACTCACTCGATTTCCACTTGGCATAGCTCTACAAAATACTCAACAATTTTGTCTCTATGTGCCTTCCTCTACACAATCTTCCCTCCAGAGTGTTCAGTAACTCTTAGGCTTCTACTGAGTCTATGAATTCTTCTAATGTTCCCTCTTGGCACGTTCTTCTATGACTCATAATATTTCATATGTGCACTCCTTGCGTTGGCTACAAAACCTCAAGCATTTTGTTGTGCACTCCTTGCACTGCCTAAAGAACCTAGAAACAATTTAACAAACTCACAGACATATAATTATGTCTATTCCTCCAGATGGAAACCTATCACATAAATCTATAGCATAAATGAGGACACATTCAACATTCAAATGCATAAACACACACATGGAATCAAATGAAAGAAAAACTTCTCTTTGTATTAATACGAGTTGTTTGTACAATGTTTACAAAGCGTGGACTACAACAGAGTCTCATCTCTATATTCTCCTCTCTCTCAATTTACTTCTTATCTCTTCTCATATAATCTCATCTAATCTCCTGAATCTAGATAAAAATATATTTTACAAAAGAGGGGCTCCTTGAGATCTCCCTCCAAGCTACCTAGTCTCATTAAAATATATTAAATTACAATCAATGGTTTTCTAGTCTGGATCGGATCTAGAGCCCACCTATGTTGGAAAATGTTTAACAGGTAGCGTATGCTTGTCATTGATGGCAAGTACAACAATGAATATGGCAGGATCAGAGTGTGCATCGATGGAAAAATAGGATTCAGAAGTGAAATCTCAGGAGGAACAACGTTGAGGAGAACGTGCGCAGCAAAGCTCAAGATACAGGATTTCGCAGAGGAGAAGGAAGACAAAGGTCGAGGCCTTTGAGAACTTGTA
>ML782617.1:490216-530331 GCA_009831015.1 Picea engelmannii
AAATAATTTATTTTTTATTCACTTTGAATTATAGTACACTCATCACTTCACTTTATTATTTACCTTCTAAAATCTCTTAAACCACTTTGACTACTTTGACCTTTTGGGGCTTCTAGATGACATATGAGGGTCCTCCAACTTCGCAAGGCCGTAACTCTCAAACCGTGAGGAGTTATGTGACGTTCCATATACCACTGGAAATGGGATGACATGTACTATCCATATCGAATAGTATTACCTTCAAATATATTAAAACTCATACAATTATACATGAAACAACCTTCGGTCCATTACCCAAACCTTTATGCTACTGAAATTCCCTACCAGACTTTCTTCAAGGGTTGAAATCAATGAAAACCAACCTTAATAAACAAAAGAATGGCCAACAAAAAATGGATAAAGAAATGTACCGACACAGTATTTAAAAAACCCCTATAGAATTTTGAATTATATGATTTGCAAAATCTACGGTGAAGAAAACAGTACCCATTTCAGGATGGAATGGTTTTGTATGGCCTACACAATGGTTAAAACTAGACATGCTTTAAATTGGGAAAGAATCCTATCGTTCAACATCACAAATCAAGTTTTGGACTGTAAAGGTATGAGAAATCCTATTTTATACATGTCATCCTATCTTATAGATGTGATTTATGTAACCAACTATTTCCTTGCCTTTAATTGGCTTGGACCCCGGGTCCATGCCCTATCCATGTGTATTTCTCTTAGTTATGGGAGGCTAATTGTAAAGAGCATTTTTATGCTATTTTTGAATATTTTCTCTCTCCCTTTTATAAGGCCATCTTTGGACCTTGCCCACATATGATATCCCCAAGAGTTATCGAAGCCTTGAAAGGGATAGGGGACTGGTACATGAAAAAGTATTATACTTATGTCATAATATTTGGGGCCACTAGACCACCTCATTTGTTACCCAACTATGTACTCGATAAAAGAATGGTGAGAGAGATATCTGATCAAATAATAGAAAAGGGAGCTACTACTTATTTCTAAAAGAAACAAAAAAAGTATTGGCCCATTTTTCAAGTTCATGTAGGCCAGTTTTCTGTGCAGAATAAGAAACAAGTCAAAAAAGAGGATGAAATCCTAAAATAATTGTCTCTGTGTTGGGAAACCAAAATCTCACGACCTCCAAAATGTAGTATATGAACATATGAGGATCGTTAAATTGGCACCACTTATTGTGCATGAATCCAATTTTACAGAGGATATTTTTTGGGGAGCCTTAAATTTTGAAGAGGAGGTAGAAAGAATCACCATTAACACAGCCTGAGAACGATTGAGGAAAGAAGAATACCAGGATAGAACCTTGAGGCTATAATAGTTTAAAACCCTACTCCTAAAAGATAAAGAAATACTGGAAACTAAAGAACAAGAAAAGAAAGAAAATGAATAAGTATTGGAAAGAAAAGTTAATGAGGCAAAATAAAGGTACCAATAGAGAAAGAGGAAGGAGGATGAAGAGAAACGAGACGAGTTGGAAAATAACAAAGCTAAGGATATTTCCTCTGAAATATATAATTAGGATAAATCAACGAGTATAGATCCTGAGAAGGAAAAAGAAGCAAGTGCAAAGCAAGCAACATTGGTCACATGGAAAGAAGAGAGGAAGAAGAGGGAAGACAAAGAAAGGAGTAATGTTGCTAAATCTCAAGAGAACAGATCAACTCATGACAACACAAGTGTGAGGACATGCCCTGATAATAACATATTCTACACCTTGATAGAAGAATGTACTCCACTGGGAACCATTCCAGGAAGTTTATCGGTCACATCTGTAGGACTAGGTTGTGAAGGTGCAGTTGTTTCTGTTGGTTACTACTACGACAACCATAAGACGAGATACATTGAGAAAATAACACCTAAGAGGAAAATAGAGAAGGAATATAGAAGTCATGATACTCCTGAAATAAATATCAAGTGGAAAGAAATACCAAACCCTAAAGACAATGCAATACAAGTAGTTTCAACACTTAGTTCCTTTGTCGGTGTAAATATTGTGTCAATTAATGAAGTTGTAGGAGCTCTTCATCCAACAAAAGTGAGAGTTATAGAGTTATATATATCCCTATAGACTATCAAGGATACCATGGAAAGTGAGCCTAGAAAAGAGACCCTAGAAACAAAACATATCCATAGAGATGAGATACAGAAGTCGCTTCAGATCCAAGAAAAGAAGCTAAAAGCATAATTCAATAAGACAAATTCCCTCAAACAGAAGGCACATGTAACATACCCAGCCACCCACAGGATGGGAACTCTAACTTCAAGTCCCTTCTCTAGACTTCTTCGACCCTTGTTATAACTTTAAATAACAAGGAGGCATGAAATATTTCCATGCATTGATCAAGACTCATGATAAACATAAAAACAACGAAGCGTATGACATAAACAACAATAAATAGCAAGCATGCATATTAGAAAGATTGAATTAAATGATAAATAAATACACATTGGAATAAATCATACACAGGTACATAATACCATAACAGAGAGCACTTATATTTTATAAAATAAGACACCAATTGGCTACAGACCAAGGACGTTCCACCCAACCATAGACACTATCGTTCCAAGTCTCAATAGCAATGTCACCCCCTATCTAAGGATATGAATACACAAGGACAGTTCCAGAGTGTTACTTGGATTCCAAACCAATCAACACTCAAGCTCTCACAGGATTCCCAACACCCACAACAATCCAAGTACCCAACTCTCTTATGCCCAACCTGCACAACCCAAGAGAATGGACCCCCTCCCTTCTCTTCAACGTAGTCCCTGAGGATGCCTTTCTCCTTCCAGGTCTCTAGTGCAACTGGTCTATAATATCCATGCTAGAACTCTCAAGACTTGTAGCTCTGAGCAAAGTTGGATAGAGGCCAAATCATATTCGACATGCAGGTCTCGATTCATGTTTGGATTACACCAACAATCTCTACATCCAACAATATGATGGTTTCTCTTCAATAGTTCATCTTCCTTTCCCAAACCAAGGCATGAATGAGGAAAGATGAATGGGTGAAAGAACGAATGGAGTGAAATATCCATGATAGGGTGAACATCGATCAATGGAGTGCATACATGAATGAATGAATGAGTTAGGAAACCAATAGAAGAACAATAACAAGGATGGGAGTGAGAGAGAGAATGAGAGAAATATGGATCAATGGAGTGCATATGCGAATGAATGAATGAGTGAGGCAACCAATAGAAGAATGATAATGAGGATGGGAGTGAGAGAGAGAATGAGAGAACCAAGAAATGAGAGAATTAATGAACTTGAGAAACCCCCCCAATAGACCAGGGACGGGTTTATGTAATTCGTTGGGATCAAGAACCTCATGGCCTTCCCCCAAGAAGTTTATGTAATTGATTTCCTCCTTTAGAAAAAATGGTTGATTTAAAAATGTAAAATAGATTCTTAGCCCCTCAAGCCCCCTCTCTTGTGCAATCATAGCCCCCTATAACTCTAGTCCTTATCCATCTAGCAACCATCTATGCATTTATTATTAATAATAATCAAAACATTACATTTCTTAGGCACATTGGCCTCTTTTAATGATTTGGACACTCTAACCCTTGAACAATTAACACAATGATTAATTTAATATGGCACTCAAAACCTGGGGTGTTACATCCCCTCCCCTTATTTTGGCACTATCCTTAGTGCATATACAAAACAAATATCAAAATCTCAAAATTTATCCAAAAAGATGTGGGTACTCTACTTGCATGGCATCTTCATGCTCCCCGGTAGCATCTTTAGGACCATATCAAGTCAACTAAACTTTTACCAACTCTATAACTCAATTCTGGAGTATTTTGACTTTTTTGTCCAATATTCGCACTAGCTAGACCTGAAAGTCTGCCTCTGTCTTTACCTGAATTAGATGACAATAAATAACATGGTTAGGATCATTTCCATATTTTTGCAGCAAAGAGATTTGGTTCATTTAATCCCCTCCATTGCATACAATTGCATACCAATACCATTGAATACAATTGCATACCAATGCATAGAATCGTGTACCATTGCATACCATACCATACCATATTATACCAATGCATACCACTGCATAACAATACCATTGCATACCGATACCATTTCATACCAATACCAATAACAATGCATACCATTTCCAATACCATTGCATACCAATACCAATGCATAATAAATACCATTGCATAGAAATGCATACAATTTCATACCATACCATACCAATGCATACCATTGCATACCAATACCAATACCATTTCCAATACCATTGCATACCATTGCATACCAATACCAATACCATTTCCAATACCATTGCATACCATTGCATACCAATGTATAATAAATACCATTTCCAATACCATTGCATGCCATTGCATACCATGGATACCATACCATACCAATGTAGACCATTGCATGCCAATACCATTGCATATCAATGAAAAATAAATAAAATTGCCAATACCATTGCATATCAATGAAAAATAAATACCATTGCCAATACCATTTCATACCAATGCCAATACCAATGCATACCATAATATACCATACCATATCAATGCATACCATTGTCAATACCATTGCATACCAAATATACCATTGCATACCATTGAATACCAATACCATTGCATACCATTGCATACCAAACCATACCATACCATACCATTACATACCAAAACATGAATATCAAAATATGAATATTCATTCTCAATGATTTCACTGAATCTTAAAACCTTCCCATACCATCAATGCATTCACCTAGTCTAACCATGTAAAATTTCAATGCATATAATCACATTTTGAAGAAATTTCAACGTTGGCCCCATTCACTTCTCACTTTGTCGGTTCGGCTGATGACATTGAAAATGGTCATGATAGAAGACATTCCTTGACATTTAAAGAGAGTTTTGAACAATATTTTGTATATGGGAATGATGAATGATGAAAATGAGACCGCCTAATGAAGGTTCATGAAAATGTGGAGGATGTCAAATATTATGCGGGGACTTCAGGCATCCTTGACTCTTGAAAGCCTCACATACTATCAAAGCATGTGTCTCATCTAACCATGTCTAATTTCGACACATACATGCACAATTTGAATAAATTTGAATGTTGGCACCATTCACTTCTCACCATGCATGCAACGTTAGTGGATGACATTGGTGATGGGTGTGTTGGAAGACATTCCATGACATTTCAAAAGAGTTTTGAAAAAACTTCTATAGATGAGAATGACGAATTATGACAATGAGACTGCATGATGAAAATTGATGAAAACATGGACGATCTCAAAGATTATGTGAGGAAATCAGACATCCTTGAGTCTTGAAACCCTCGCATACCATTAAGGCATGTGTTGGAAGATTGGTTGTTGTCATTGATGTCAACCCTAGTCATGAGTTTGGACCACAAGATTGATAAAGGTATTTGGACATGAAGGACAATGCACATGCATATACAACACCCATAAATGGATAGTATACATCATGTTGTTTCCGGTGGTATGTGGCACATCACATGGATCCTCATGGTTGAGGACAAATCAATTTTTGAAGATGACAAAGTGAATTGAAGAAGGAAGTACATGTAGGCCCTGAAGATAATTAAAGAAAATAACTACAAAATAAGAAAGTGTTAGGTCGGCCCTAATGTTAAAAGGAAGTGACATAAATGGTATAAATAAACATCATTATACATTCATTTGATACAAGTCGAATTTCAGAGGAAATAAGAAGTAAAGAAGGGCGGATTTCAAGGGAGGATGAAGTCTTTTGGTGATGTGTTCTAAGGTATGTTATTTTCAGGTCATCTTACCATTTTTTCTATAACGTTTTTTCTAGAATGATTCAGATGGTGAAATATCTATGGTATTGAGAAGACATATCAAGGTACCTATGGTAAAAAATTTAGCTCTTGATTCGTTATAATTATGGAGATACAGTTTGTGGAAGATAGGGTTTGTGACCAGTCCTGAAGCTAGTCAATAAACAGGTTTTCCGGGTAAAACAATCATAAATTATTCATAGAGAATCCAAATGATGTGGGACAGCTTTAATTGGAAAGAGTACGGAATTTAGTTTCTTGTGTACGAGTTTCAGAATTGGATGTTAAATATTGAGCGCGGGGCATTCTGTACAAATTCGGTCTCCTGAATAGACTAGAATTGAATAAAGTCTACCATTCTTTCTATAACTTCTTTTTGGGGAGGATTCAAGGAGTGAAACTCGGAGGAGTTTCAGAGAATACATTGAGTAATATTATATACAGGATCAGAGTACTCCAAGAATTGAAGAATTGCAGAAATTGAAGAAGTCTACGGAAGCATTATCAGGTTCTATGTGATGATTGGTTGATGGTGATGATTTAATGTAAAGTTTTATTATCTCTCATATATTCTTGGGTGGAAGGAAGGGGAAAGGATGGATAGTTCAACTCTCTCTTGATATTGGAGAATTGTATCTTCCTCTTGGAGGTTTATCCCTCCCTTTACATTTGGAAGTTGTAGCTACCTTTGGAAGTCAATACTTCCCTTGAACAATAACTATTGATTATTTCTCATATATTGTGCATGGTGCATTGTGGTGTATTGGTGTAACTCTTATACTATTGTTCATTCCGCATTGGATATCGTTGAATGGTTTAAGTATAAGTTGAACAAGTTTTTAAATTGTACTTGATATTGATTCACCCCCCTCTCAGTATCAATAATTGGTATCAGAGCGGGTTACCTTCAGTACAGTTTAACCCCTGGAAGGAAGATCCTAAGAAGAAATGGAAGACAAAATTCCAAATGGGATTCCACCATTTCATGGAAGCAATTTTGAATACTGGAGTAATAAAATGGAAACTTACTTGAAAGCTCTTGGGGAAAATGTTTGGTTCTCATTTGCTTCAGGATACAATGCTTTGAAGAAACCAAAGATTGCATCTCAGAAGGAAGCAAAAAGGAACAACAAATTGGCAATAGATACCATCCTGGATGGATTGACAGATTCAGTGAAATCCAAGGTGGGATCATGTGCATCATCAAAAGAGATTTGGGACAAGCTCCAAGAACTTTATGTAAGTGAAGACGCAGAAGAAGAAGTTGAAGCAAATTACAACATCTCAGATTTCAAAGAAGAAAATAGAGGTAAGTTCTTTTGCTTTAATTGTGAAGGAGTAGGTCATGTTGAATTTGAATGCCCTCATCCAAGGATTGAAAGAAATGACACTGAAAAAGAAAATTCCAATGAAGAAGAATAAAATCATGAAGAAAAAATGATTCAACAAGAAGATTAGAATCTTAAAAAATTGAAGCATGTTGAGATTGAAAATAGCAAGCTCAAAGACACACAAAAAAAACTNAATTGGGTAGTTTTTAAAAGACAGTTGTAATCTTGAAGAAACAATTAGAAGACTTTGAGAAACTAAGAGAAGAAACCATTTCCTTGAAAACTCTAATCGAAGAAAAAAGAATAATAGGAGAAGTAAGGAATGTCCAAATGAAGAAGAAGGAAGAAGATTGTGAGAAACTTGAACAAGAAGTTGTCTCATTGAAGAAGAGCTTAAGAAACTCTCAAGTGCCAAAAGAATTAACACATATTGGATGCATGGGTAAAACTTCATACAAAGAAGATGAAAATACCAACAAGAAGGTTGAAGAAAGAGCTACACAGACAGTTGATGAGAAGTGGACCGAGATACCAGAAAGAAGGAATGATTACAAAAGAGATGAATATCCAAGACGACCGCCTACCTTCAGGAATCAAAGAAGCTTCAATCAGTATGAAGGAAACTATAGAAGAATAGATCATGAACCCAGATGGAGTACATCACAAAGAATCCCACTTACTCCAAGGTATCAAAATTTCTTTCTTGGTCATTGTTATACTTGCAAAAATTTTGGACATAAGGCAATTAATTGCAGACTCAATGAAAGGAACACATACACAAGAAATATGAATGGTGTAAATAGAAGATATGGAAATAATCATGGATTTGTCAACATAATTTATAATTCATTTTCCCCATTGATGGACAAAAATATTTCATGCTACAAATGTAATTATCTTGGTCACAAAGCATGAGATTGCAGATATATGAATGAATATGTCCCTATGCCAACCATAGTATGGAGAAGGAAAGAGATTCCAAACAATGAAGATTTTCGAATAACATTGACCGCTGAAGAATGTAAAGAAGAAGATGAATGGTACATAGACAGTGGATGTTCTTCACACATGACCGGGGATCAAGACAAATTCATCAACTTGAAGAGAAAGGGTGGCAATGTTGCATTTGGAGATGACTCATCTGTCAAAATACTTGGAGAAGGTGTAGTAGAGCTTGGAAGAAAAAATGTAAAAGAAAAGAATGTTCTATTGGTTCAAGACTTGAATAATAATCTACTCAGTGTTAGTAAAATGTGTGATCAAGGATACACTCTTACGTTTGATTCCCAAAAATGTAAAATCAAAGAAAATAGCTCAGGAAGATTGGTTGCAACTGCAACAAGAAGACCGAACAAAATATACATCCTAGACATGAATAAGAGAGAGAAGACAAAATCCACACAAAAGGATTCTAAGGAAGAAAAAGTCTCAAAGACCAAAAATAAGGATGAAGTATTATTGAGTGCCACATGTTCAGGGGGGAGAAACCCTAACTTTTGCCATTGATTTCAAAGGTGGAGAGAAATTGGGATCATTATGATAGGGGGAGCATGAGTGTTTCCATCAATCAAAGGGGGAGATTGTTGGAATATTGGTTGGTGTCATTGATGTCAACCCTAGTCATGGGTTTTGGACCGCAAGATTGATAAAGGTATTTGGACATGAAGTAAAATGCACATGCATATACAACACCCATGAATGGATAGTATACATTATGTTGTTTTCGATGGTATGTCGCACATCACGTGGATCCTCATGGTTGAGAAGAAATGATTTTTTGAAGAAGACAAAGTGAATTGAAGAAGGAAGTACATGTAGGCCCTGAAGACAATTAAATAAAAGAATTACAAAATAAGAAAGTGTCAGGTTGGCCCTAATGTTAAAAGGAAGTGACATAAATGGTATAAATAAACATCATTATACATTCATTTGATACAATCCAAATTTCAGAAGAAATAAGAAGTAAAGAAGGATGGATTTCAAGGGAGGATGAAGTCTTTTGGTGACATGTTCTAAGGTATGTTATTTTCAGGTCATATTACCATTTTTTCTATAACTTTTTTTATAGAACGATTAAGATGGTGAAATATCTATGGTATTGAGAAGACATATCAAGGTACCTCTGGTAAAAATTTCAGCTCTTGATTCATTATAATTATGGAGATACACTTTGTGGAAGATAGGGTTTGTGACCAGTCCTGAAGCTAGTGAATAAACAGGTGTTCCGGGTAAAACAGTCATAACTTCTTCATGGAGAATCCAAATGACGTGAGAAAAATTTCATTGGAAAGAGTACGGACTTTAGTTTCTTGTGTATGAGTTTCAGAATCAGATGTTAAATATTGAGCGCAGGGCATTCTGTACAAGTTTGGTCTCCTGAATCGACCAAAATTGAATAAAGTCTACCATTCTTTCTATAACTTATTTTTGGGGAGGATTCAAGGAGTGAAACTTGGAGGAGTTTTAGAGAATACATTGAGTAATATTATATATAGGATCAGAGTACTCCAAGAATTGAAGAATTTCATAAATTGAAGAAGTCTCAGGAAGCATTATCAGGTTCTATGTGATGATTGGTTTATGGTGATGATTTAATGTAAAGTTTTATTATCTCTCATATATTCTTGGGTGGAAGGAAAGGGAAAGGATGGAGAGTTCAAATCTCTATTGATATTAGAGGATTGTATCTTCCTCTTGGAGGTTTATCCCTCCCTTTACATTTGAAAGTTGTAGCTACCTTTGGAAGTCATTACTTCCTTTGAACAATAACTATTGATTATTTATCATACATTGTGCATGGTGTATTGTGGTGTATTGGTGTAACTCTTATACTATTGTTCATTTCTAATTGGATATAGTTGAATGGTTTAAGTATAAGTAGAAAAAGGTTTTAAATTGTACTTGATACCGATTCACCCCCGTCTCAGTATCAACAACATGTGTCTACTCTAACCATGTCAAATTTCAATGCATACAGGCATAGTTTGAATAAATTTCAATGTTCACCCCATTCAATGGTCATCGTGTAATATCAATGGATGACATTGGTCATGGGCATGTTGTTTGAATATGTTCCATGACATTTCGAGAGAGATTCGACAAATATTCTATAGATGGGAATTATGACAAATGATAACAATGAGACTACATTATAAATGGTGATGCAAACATGGTCAATCTCAAAGATTATGCGAGGATGTTAGGAAATATCCTTCAATCTTGGCACCCTCTCATACCGTCAAGGAATGTGTACATCTACTCTAACCATGTCAAATTTCGACGCATGCAGGAACAGTTTGAATAAATTTCAACAATGGCCCCATTCACTGCTCACCCTATGAAATTGTTGGATGACATTGGTTATGGGCATGTTGGAATATGTTCCATGAAATTTCAAGATAGTTTTGACAAACATTTTGTAGATGTGAATGACAAATGATGACAATGCGACTGCATGATGAACGTTGATGGAAACATGGATGATTTGAAAGATTATGTGGGGACATCAGGTATCCTTGAGTCTTGAAACCCTCACATATTGTCAAAGCATGTGTCTAGTCTAACCATGTCAAATTTCAATGCATACAAGAATAGTTTGAATAAATTTCAACATTAGCCCCATTCACTGCTCATCATGTGACATCAATGGATGGCATTGGTGATGGGTGTCTTGGAAGATGTTCCATGAAATTTCAAGAGAGTTTTGATGAATCCATAAATCCCCTAACCCCTAATCCATTGACCCTTAAATCCTAATTAATCCCTAATCCCTAAACCCCTAATCCCTCAACCTTAGTTAATCAATAATATTCCCTTAACACAAAAGCCCTAAATCCCCTAACCTCTAAGCCATCGAACCTTAAACAATTAAACCCTAATCCCTAATCCATTAATCCATAAACCCCTATTCCCTAAACACTTAAACATTCATCTCCTATCCCATAATCCCTAATCCATTACCCATTAAACTACTTAACCCATAAGTGCCAAATCCATTAGTTCTTGACCCTTCATCCCTTAAACCATAACCCCTAATCCGTTAACCCTTAATCCCTATACCGTAAATCCATAAATCCCATAATCATCAAAGACCCTATCCACTTAACCCCCAACACCTCAACTAATTAACTATTTAGCTACATCCGACACTAAATATGGCGGTAAAGTCAACACTAAATCTGGTGCTATCTTTGGTGCAAAATCAAGTGCTATGTCTAGCACTAAATCCTACGTTGTATCAGATATTAAATAAGGTGATATTTATGGTGCTATTTCCAGTGCTAAATCTGACATTATTTATGGAACTATTTTCCATGCTATTAGCATCTAATTAAGCGCCTACATGTTTTGGTTGGCGCAAAAAATGCCAGAAATACAGCCGAATTTTTCAAAATATTGGATAAAAATACATTAAAACAATCTTTGGAAGAAAAAAAGGGAGAAACAAAGGGAGAAAATCACAGATATTTGTTGTAGTGCCACCTTTTCCAACTGCCTCAATTTGTTTTTTTTTTCGAAACTTACTATTTTTAGCATTATTTTGGTTCCTCAACTTCTGGGGCCATTTTGAGGTCCTAAACGTCAATTTTTCATTATTAGGAACCTCAATGATACTTAACGTCTTTTACGGAGCCCCCTAAATGAATCTCCTCATAAATACCTTTCCAACGAGCTATTGTTCTCCCTAAACGAAGATTGTATGCAAAAGTTACGACCCTTGGAAGTTGATGTACCAACTTACCCCAACGGGACCCACATGACTTTTGACGCTTCAACTCCCAGGGTTAGCTTTTTGGATGTGTAGGGTTCTAGCATTAATTTTTATTGTAAAAAGGCCTTCAGAGCCTCATTTTACTCATGTTCTTGTGAATGAGCGTAGTCTCACATCTCTTCTTAGAGATAAGCTGCCACCATTCTAGCAAGCTTGCTTTCAGTCTACATTTTACAGTTTTTCATCATATTTCTTATTTAATAGAAGTCAAATTTTACTGTATCTCTATTATTTTTCACTATGTCTCTATGTTAGTATTATAAATTTGTGGTTTCATTTCATTTCAATCATAAATCCGGATCAGTGGTATCAGAGCAGTCTTCTCCTTGTCATTATTTTTAATGCATGTTCCCAACCCAATCAGGGTATAGAGAGTTGGGTCTCGAGCTTGTTTCTCTTAAGGAAAACTGCTCTCTCACGCCCAAAAAACTATCCATGATGGGAGAAAATAAAGACAACAAGACAAGAGATCCTTTCAAAATTTTGGTCGAGGAAGCACTTGAGCGACAAAGGAATGAGATGATGGAAAACTTTGCATAAATCCTTTGACAACTGTTGAAAAGCGACGAATCCACCTCAAGTGGAGAAATCACCCCCTTCAAGGTAAAAATATTTTTTTATATTCCTATATTTGAAGGTCAATAGATGCAGATGTCGTAGATAAATGGTTAAATTGTCTAGAAGGGTATTTTTCTATCCACAACTTTTCCAATAGAGAAAAGATTGCATATGTGCTCCTCAAGGTTGACCCCCATGTCAAAGATTGGTGGGAGACATTTTGTGAGAAAATGGAAATAGAGGGATCCAGATTATTTGTAGTTTCACCCACTTAGGGTTCCTTCAGAAATTTTATTAAGAAATAATACTACCCTGTTGGAAGTTATGACGACTTGTATAAAAGATGGACCACACTACGGTATGAAAGAGACCAAACAGTGCTAGAGTTCACTAATGTCTTCCATACCTTGTGCACCAATATGGGTATCAAATATTATGAGTGACATCTAGTGCTCAAGTACCATGATGGTATGCATATATACATATAGAAATAAATGGATTTTTTGGACATCTCATCCTTGGGCATGACCTCTCTAAATGCCATCAAAATCAAACAGAAGCTGAAACAAAATACATGGAAATTTGGGTCTGGGAACCCCTCATAGAAAAAGCAAGGAAAGGGAAGCCCCAACCTACAAAACAAAGGACAGAGAAAATATGGGAAACCTTAAGAAAAATAGTCCAAACCACAATAAAATAAGGACAATGGGAATATGAAGAAAGCTACCGGGAAGTGGTGTGACTTCCATAAAATCCCTCGGCATAACACTGTTGATTGCTACTGAAAGAAGTCATTGGTGGCTGAGGAAAAATACTCTTAATTAGATGTGGATTCTGACTCTAAATCAGACCCGGAAAAGCAGAGATGAATCATTGATGCAGAACCCAGTGCCACTGTTCCTACCACCAATATCCATCCTGGTGAAACTGATGAACCAGAGGAATGTGAGCACCTATTTCATTCACATATGTGGGTAAAAGGCACTCCAATGTACTTCATAGTTGATAGCGGTAGCCAAAATAACCTCATCTTTATAGATGTAGTCAAGTGGCTAGCCCTGTCGACAACACCACACCCACAACCCTACACCATTACATGGATCTATCAAGAAGTCATCTTTGCATCATCCAATAGTGTCACCTATCGTACAACATCAAGCCATTCAAAGATGAGGTATTGTGTGATGTTTCTCCCATTGAAGTCTGTGATGTTCTTTTGGGCCAACCTTATTTATGGAAATGCCATGTTGTATATAAGTTTAGGCCTCACACTGTTATTATTACTTTGAACAAGAAATTATACAAGATTCCCAAGGTAGTCTCAGCTAGTGTTATTTCCTTGATCTCTGCCAAACAATGGAGGAAGTTCACTTTTCAGACACGAAAGTTTTTCTTCTTCATGATTCTCTCTCAAAGTGAGCGAAAGGTTGAAGCCACATCATTGGTCTTTGCATCTGACCTCTCCACACAACAGAGGCAAGTGGATAAGGTCATGGAAGAATACAAAGACATATTCTCATAACCTATTGGGGTACCTCTTCTCTGTTAGGTCAAGCATCCCATTGATCTAACCCCTGGCACATCGCTACCCAATGGGCCATGCTATCATCACTCTCTGCTATAAAATGAGGAGATCAAGCATTATATCCAAGAACTTCTCCACAATGAGTGCATCTGACCCACCTCATCACCTTGTGGAAGACCAATCATGTTGGTGCAAAAGAAATACAGGACTAGGCAACTCTTAATTGATTACTGAGCCCTAAATAAAATCACAGTCAAGAACTGGTACCCGATTCCCTTAATCGATGATCTCCTTGATCAGATCAAGGGGTTCAAATAATTCAATAAGATTGATCTGAAGTCTAGATAACATCAGGTTTGAACAGAACAGACAGATGTATGGAAAAATTCCTTCAAGTCAAAATAAGGTCTTTTTGAATGGTTGGTCATGCACTTTGGTTTGAAAAATTCCCTAACATCTTTCAGGAGGATGATGGATGATATCTTGTGGCCTTTCAATAATATTTTTTTGGTGGTGTATCTTGGTCAGTTGATCTATGTACAGATCTATTGTAGTTGTGTTGAACATAGGGAAGACTCTCATACTAGGTGCATGGGTTCTTGTAATTGTACATGTGCATGCTCATTCGGTTGATGACCTTGGTGTGGCCATCCATCTCGAGGTAGAAGGCAGTGGAATTGGTGAGCTTGGTGTCCAGCAGTGACCAGATACTCGACCAGAATGTGATGAGGAATTGACTGTCTCGATATGAGATAATCGTTTGTGGGATCCCAAAGTGTACCCACACTCATTCAAAGAAGAGGTTGGTAGTGGCCTTCATTGTGATGCTCTTCTTGGAGGCCGCAAAAATCGACACCTTGGAAAAGTGATCAACAACCACATAAATAATTTCATTTCCCTTCTTGGTGGATGGAAGTCCCAACACATATTCCATTGTGATGGATTCCCAGAGCCTGTTAGGAGTAGGAAAAATATTGTACATGTTTTGTTTCTTATTGGCCGGTTTGGCAATAATACAAGTAGTGCATGACCAAATATACTTGTTGACATCTTATCGAAGTTTCGGCCAGTAGAAATGTCATTGTAGCACTACGACTATATTTTCCACGCTGAAATGTCCTTCCACCTGACTGTAGTGGGATTCCCAAATTAGCTTCACTTGATTGCTTGATGGAATGTAGACATGGCCCAGATGGCACAACATCCAATCCTGAAGATGGAAATTAGTGACAGTATTTTTTGCGCCCAACATCTGGTAGGTTTTGGTGAAGTAAGGATTTGTCTCATCGAGATGGGGCCATCCAAAGGTCTAATGGCTGCAAGAATCGAGCATTGTGGTGAGTGTCGCGATTGGAGCTTGGCTAAGGAAATCAACGACTCATGTACCAAGAAGTACCAATGTTTTGTACTTCATATCGGGCCCTAAATAAAATCATAGTCAAGAACTGGTACCCAATTCCCTTAATCAATGATATCCTTGATCAACTTAAGGGGTTCAAATACTTCAGTAAGATTGATCAGAATTCTAGATAACATCAGGTCTGAACAGAACAGACAGATGTATGGAATAATTCCTTCAAGTCAAAAGAAGGTCTTTCTGAATGGTTGGTCATGCACTTTGGTTTGAAAAATTCCCTAACAACTTTCAGGAGGATGATGGATGATATCTTGCGGCCTTTCACTAATTATTTTTTGGTGGTGTATCTAGATGACATCCTCATCTAAAAAAAGACTTGGGTATAACACTTACATCATATTCAACAAGTTCTTCACACTCTATGGCAACACAAGCTATATGCCAACTTGGAAAAATGATCCTTTGGCATGGACAGGGTTGAGTACCTATCATACATTGTTGATGCACATGGTGTGTGTTATCACTCCAAGAAACTCTTTGCGGTTGTAAGCCAAAGATGCTTGATAACTTAAGATAAGATAATTTAGGTATGTTTGGATCAATGAGATAACTCAATAACTAATGAAATGGACAACTCATCATACATTAGAATAAGACAGTGCTTTTAGAAATCAATAATCAGACAAAATAGTTTAAATAAGGGATGAAGAATACTAATCTTGATAACCAAATACAATAAGGTGCAGGGTCATACAAGACAACAAAGATGTTCTTCAATTCAAGTTTATGAGCTTAATAAAGAGATGAGAGTCTTTAGAATCTAAGACAAACTGAATCAAAGTGCAGAGAGATGAAGTACATGACAAATATGATATTGAATAAAAAAGAAGACTGTGATTCTATTATCAAATAAGAGTCTATTACAGTAGCAAAATGTATCCAAGATTGAACCTCCTGTCCTTCTATTATCTTTAGCTTTATATCTTTACAATGAAATGTCCAGATCCTATAAGGATGGATCAAATTTACTAAAGATAGATAGTCCAAACAATTTTACAAAAAGAAAGGAGATGAACCTAGAAAATAGGTCAACTCCTTATTTCATGGTCTTCATATCATCTAGAACCTCTATGCTATGCAGAAAGCCTCCCAAGGTTGTTTGATATCCCTTGATGAAGATAACATTCGAATTTCCCAAATTGGGATCAAAACCTAATTTTGTGCCCCAAAAATAGGCGCCTAATCATCTTGAACACCTCTTCAAACCTCTTTTGCATAAAATATGGATTTTGGATTTGATACTATAATTCAATATGTATCTTTGGAAAGCATTTTCAAGAGATTCGGTTGAGAAAAACTTCGATCTGGGCAAAAAAACGACTTGTCTGCCCTGTCTGTAGTTTCACCAGCTCTTTTGTCCCGAATCTGACCCTTTAGCTGTAGAAAAGAAGAGCTTTCAATGGCTAATTAGCAAAGTTCAAGGCGGAATAGTTGTTGAAAGCGCAGATATTTTTTAATGAAAATTGACTTGGGAAAAATCAAATTTCTCAACCGTGGAGAGTCCATTTTACACGCTTGAATAGTCGATTGACAACTAGACATCCTAAGATTTCCAATGGTTCTTTCAAATATGCATTTAGATCTCAAGAAGGCAATCAAAAGTCCCCCTTAATATTAGGAATCATTTTTCAAACAAATTTTATAATGAATTATTTGATCGCTATCAGTGTGCATGTTGATCCAGCCAAGATCCAAGTCATTCGTGATTGTTCGTCCCCAACCATGGTCACTGAGCTTCAAATATTATTAGGCCTTGAGATTTTCTATCACAAGTTTGTGTTGGGACTCTCCCATATTGCATGGCTCCTCAGCCAAATAACCATGGGTTGTTGTAAGGAAAACAAATTTGGGGTCTGTTCCAACAAAAAGTTTTCAATGATATGAAGTAGTACTTCTTCTCTACCCCAGTGATTTCATTACCTGACCTGCAAAAACCCTTTGATATCGAGAAAGCTTCTTCATACTATGTTGTTGGAACATTCATCCCTAAGCATGGTCAACTCATGGCCTATCATATTGAGACATTATCATATGTCATTCGTAAATACCTTACTTATGACAAAGAAGTGTACTCCATTGTGCAGGCCTTCCTCCAGTGGAGGCATTACCTTCTTGGGAAGGAGACAATCATCCACATTGATCATAAGCCACTGTAGTTCATGCAGACACAAGAAAAATTGTATAATGAACACCATCAGAAGTGGTCCACATATTTGAATCTGTTCCACTTCAAAATCAAGTATAAAACAAGAATTACCAATCGAGTCGTTGATTTCCTCATCCAAGCTCCAATCGCGACACTCACCACAGTGCTGGATTCTTGTAGCCACGAGACCTTTGGATGGCCCCACCTTTATGAGATAGATCATGACTTCACCAAAACCTACCAGATGTTGGGCGCAAAAAAAACTGTCAATAATTTCCATCTTTAGGATGGGATGTTGTTCCATATGGGCCATCTCTACATTCCATCAAGCAAGCAAGCGAAGCTAATTTGGGAATCCCACTACAGTCAGGTGGCAGGACATTTCGGCGTGGAAAATATAGTGGTAGTGCTACAATGACATTTCTATTGGCTGAAAATTCGATAAGATGTCAATAAGTATATTTGGTCATGCCATACTTGTGTTATTGCCAAACCGTCCAGTAATAAACAAAACATGTACAATACTTTTCCTACTCCTAACAGGCCCTAGGAATCCATCTCAATGGAATATGTGTTGGGACTTCCATCCACCAAGCAGGGAAATGAAATTATTTATGTGGTTGTTGATCACTTTTCCAAGATGTCGATTTTGGAGGCCTCCAAGAAGAGCATCACAATGAAGGCAACTTCCAAAATCTTCTTTGAACGAGTGTGGGTACACTTTGGGATCCCACAAACCATTATCTCAGATCAGGACAGTCGGTTCCTCATCACATTCTAGTTGATTCTATGGTCACTACTGGACACCAAGATCACCAATTTGACTTCCTTCTACCTCGAGATGGATGGCCACACTAAGGTCATCAACCGAATGAGAATGTGCATCCTCCACATGTACAATTACAAGCACCCTTGCATTTGGTATAAGAGTCTTCCCTATGTTCAACACAAATACAAAAAATCTGTACATAGATCAACTGACCACATATCCTGGCAATGAGTCTTCCTAGGATCTTGGTGGCCACCCACCTTTTCCAACTTCCTCAAAAATATTTTTGGCAAGTTACTATTTTTAGCAGTTTTTTGGTTCCTCAAATTATGGGGCCATTTTGAGGTCCTAAACGATTATTTTCTATGATCAAGAATATCAATGATAGTTGAACTATTTAATTGATCCCCCTAAACTAATATCCTTGACAATACCTTTCCAATGAGCTATCGTGCACCCTAAATATAGATCGTATGCAAAAGTTACGACCCCGAGAAGTTGATGTACTAACTTACCCCAACGGGGCCCACATGAATTTTGGCGCTTCATTTCCTAGGGTTAGGTTTTTGGATGTCTAGGGTTTTGGAATTCATTTTTATTGTAAAAAATCCTTGAGATCCTCATTGTACTCATCTTCTTGTGAATGAGTGTAGGCGTCACATCTCTTCTCAGAGATAAGTTGCCACCATTATAGTAAGCTTGTTTTCAATCTGCATTTTACATTTTTTAGCATATTTCTTATTTAATAGAAGTCGAGTTTTATTGTATCTCCATTATTGTTCACTGTGTCTCTGTGTTAATATTATAAATCTGTGGTTTCATTTCGTTTCGCTCATAAATCCAGATCACTGTCACTCGAAAAAACTTTGCCGTACACATCTCAATTTTCTATTGTTTGTCTCAAAGTTGATTTAAAATTGGGTTGCGTCCTGAAAATGCCTTTCCATACGATATACAAACAACAAAATACAATCTACAACCATCTACTCTTTTGGTGACTGGAATGCTAACGAGAGGGCATACCTGGTTTTTCTTCATGAGAGTATGTAAAAGAAATAAAGATCGAATCCCACCCAAGACTCAAGCATGAATCATATTTAAAAATACCAGTTAAGATGGAGATTACTACATCAAAAAACAGGGTGTTGATATAATTGATTGATGAAAGGATCTTACTCTGCAATCATACCCCTATTCAACAAATTCATCTTTCATTCAATCTTACAACATGAGACACATTCAAATTGCATTCAACCCTGCAGATTCCTTTATTTTCACTACTATTTCAATCTTCTAGATCAAAAATCAAACCCATGATTCATCAGGGTCGATTTCTCACACACAGTCCCTTTAATCTTCATGCTCAATTTCATTCACATAAATCAAAATTTTTATTCACAAAGAATAACACATTGCCACATAATATAGAATAACACATTACCACATAATAAAAAAATTCATCTTTCATTCAATCTTACAACATGAGACGCATTCAACTTACATTCAACCATGTCGATTCCTTTATTTTCACTACGATTTCAATCTTCTAGATCAAGAATCGAACCCATGATTCATCAGGGTCGACTGCTCACACACAATCCCTTTAATCTTCATGCTCAATTTCATTCACATAAATCAAAATTCTTATTCAAAGAGAATAACACATTACCACAGAATATAGAAAGGCAATGTTACACACAATGGATGTATAAACATAGTAATTTCATTAAATCAAGTTCTTTCCTACCTTTTTGTTTCTCTCCTCGCCACATTCACATTTTTCCTTGGCCACCCCCTCGACTATGCTCGCAGGTGTACATATATACAAGAATACAACTACTTGATCTTCTTATATCCTAAACTCATTCTATAGAATCAGTTCTAATATTTTTCTAGAAATGTGCTAACGAGACACTTTTGTTATATTATATATAAAAATAAAATAATTCATCTTATCTAAAACCTTTTAAAATCTACTTGCAAACTTAGAAAAATACAATTAATTCAACAAAGAGAATCCACTCCGTTGAAGATTTTGAGATCTCCCAACATCTAATTAATAGTGTTATTTTATGATATCAAGAGTTTTACCAAAACAATATCAAGAGTTCTACCAAAATAATGATATCATGATTTTATGGTTCTAAATAAAGATGGTGCATGGTTAATATTTTTTAATTTCAATTATTTCATTGTTTGTCATATAAATTTGGTAGTATACAAAATATTCTAATGTTTTTATTTAAATTGTTGTTTGTAATATAAATTTTAATGTTTTTATTTAAATTGTTGTTTGTAATATAAATTTGGATGTCCCTTTTCTGTGTCATCACAAATGACTTTTGTCTTATGCTTTTTATTTTTATTATATTAAATTCAAGTTATAAGTTCTCGCCATTTAAAGTTGTAGTCTTTTTTAATTTTTACATTGTGATTTGAAAAATTAATAATAAAATTATACACATTTAAATAAATAAATAAATAGATTTTTAAATTTTTTGTTTATTTTTGAATAAGTGATATTCATATTGTTTTGCTTAGGTGGATTTTAATAATTTAAGATTGTTAAGTGTTTATTATATTTAAATTAACAACAATTATATTACAAAAGTGGTTGATATATTTAGTTATTAGTTTGGAAATGTAGAAAATGAGGTATATCAACCACTTTTATAAAATGATTGTTGCTTGTTGACAACCAATATATCTTGGGGATGACAATTAATACATAATTAATAGTTTAATTAATTATTACATTAATCTAATATATAATAATAATGTGTTAATGTAATGCATTAATATATTAGTGGTCTATTGATTCTTACTATAATGTAATATATAATAAAAGTATATAAATAAAGTATTGATTTACATTAGTGTACAATATAATGTATTAATTATACATTAAAAATGTAATGTATTAATTAGTTAATACATTAATACATTGTAAAATTATTAATGTATTAATAAAGTATTAAATGCATCAATAAATATATTACTAAAGTATTGATACATTAATAAAGTAATAATATATCAACCTTAATTTTTTTAGTATTACATTACTGTAATGCATAAATTAAAGTACTAAAACATTAATGTGTAATGTAAGATATTAAACTATTCATACATTAAAGTATACATTGACTCATTGATTGATATATTAATAATCTAATGATACTTTTATAAATTACATTAATACATTTAATGTATTACATTAATGTATAAATTAAAATATTAATTTACATTAAACTTATTAATTGATTGATAGATTAATAATATGATGTATTAATTCATCTATACATTATTACATTAAAATTTTGTACACGGTTAAAGTATTAATACATTAATAAAGTAATATGTTAATAATACATTAATAACGTAGTAATGCATAGACATTACATTATTAAAGAATTAATACATTAACAAAACACTATTGCATAAGTGTAATGCAATGTATATATTAAAGTATTATTTTACATTATACATTAATAATGTAATGTATAATTAATTTATGCATTTATAGAAAATTAATTAATAGATTGCTAAAGTATTAAAACAATAATAAAGTAGTAACACATTGACTTTTATGACGTTAGTAATACATTATTTAAGTATTAATACATAATTACATTAATGCAGTGTACAAATTAAAGTATTGATACATTAATTTATAATGTAACATATTAAACTATTAATACATTAACAATATATTATTAAAGTAATAATACATTATGTCCCCGAGGTGTAGGACAGTCGGTGATCGAGTGTGTTGTTAAGCCACTCTGTGTTGAAAAGTCACTGGTTCGAAACCTGCGGGGACAAAAAATCCAACCATGTTAAGGGTTGGTGTGGCTCAGGCCGAGTGCGATCCTCGGGTGATTTTGACGGCTTAGATGCCCCTGAGTCGCGGTTTCTCAAGCCATGGGTTAATCCCGAGGTTCGTCCACATTAACAAACAAAAAAAAGAAAGTAATAATACATTATAAATTACAGTCTTAAAGTATTAATACATTAATACATTAATTGACAATGACCATGGTTGACTATGGTTATGGTTGACCATGACCATGGTTTCATATGGTTGAACATGAACATGGTTAACTTTGGTAGACCTTGATTGACTTAAGGAAGGAAAGGTTGACTATGGTTGATCGTGGTTGTCATTCACCATGGTTGACTTTGGTTGGCCATGACCATGGTTGACTATGGTTGATCGAGGTTTATTATGGTCACCCATGCCCATGGTTGACCTCCGTTGAACGTGTGGATGTGATTATGGTGGGCCATGTTGATTATGTTTAACCATAGTTTACTATGGAACTATTACATTTCAATGTTGATCGTATTTTGTTCATCACATTGCGACAACAGGTTTTGTTCATCACATTATGACATAAACTTTTGTTCATCACATTACATCGTAAGGTTATGACCATTAAATAATGAAAAAAAAAATTAGGTCACATTGTGGCATTGAAATAGGTTTGTCACAATCTGAGAGTAGGTTATGCTCATCATATTGTGACATCAAGAAATGTTCGTCTCATTTCAATGTTGGTCTATGTTTTTCACATTGCCACATTGGTTTTTGTATATCGCATTGAGAAAATGGATTGTGTTTGTCCCATTGTAATGTTTGGAAATGTCTATTAAATTGCAATGTCAGTATATGGGTGTCACGTTGCAATGTGAGGATATGTTCGTCACATTGCAACGATAAGGCTATGCTCGTCAAATTTTGACATCCATTTATATTTGTCATATTGCAATGGTAGGGCTATGTTCATCACATTTTGATGTCTGTAAATGTTTGTCACATTGCAACATTACTATATTTGCGACGATAGGGCTATGCTCCTCACATTGCAATGATAGTTCTATGTTCACCACATTGCAACTTTCGTTTATGTTCGTCTTGCGACGTCCATATTTGTTCATCACATTGGGACGCTACTGTGTTTGGTATATTGCAGCGTTACTATGTTCGACACATTGCAACATTTGGAAATGTTTCTCACATTGCGACGTCAAGATATGTGTGTCACATTGCAACATGAGGAAATGTTTATCACATTACGATGACATGACGATGTGCAACTGATTGTGACAATTTTTTTTTTATGTTTGACACATTGCAACGTTATTATCGACATTGTGACGACATGTCTATTATCGTCACATTGTGATGTTAGTTCATATTCGTCAAATTGTGACATTACTATGTTCAGAAGATTGCAACGTTACTATATTTTTTAGATTGTGACTCTACAATGTTCATCACAATGTGGCATTACTATGTTTTTTTTTTTGTTAATTTGTGCGAAACCTGTTGGCTACGCGATTAACCTGTGGCTTGAGAAACCGCGACTCAGGGGCATCTAAGCCGTCAAAATCACCCGGGGATCGCATCCGGCCTGAGCCACACCAGCCCTTAACATGGTTGGATTTTTTGTCCCCGCAGGTTTCGAACCGATGACTTTAACATCACAGAGTGGCTTAACAACACACTCTGTCACCGACTATCCTACACCTCGGGGACTGTGGCATTACTATGTTCGATACATTGCAACATTACTATTTTTTCACGTTGTTACGTCCGGTAGTAAAATATTTAACCCAAATCCATTTATGAATAACTGTGATCGATTTCGTGGCATTTTTTTTTTTGGATAGATTCATACAACTAACATGTTCCAATACAACTAATGTGCTCATATAAGAGAACTTTAGGAGAAAGTTGTTGTAATAATGTAACTGCAAAGTGTATTTTGATTATTATTTGATATTTTATTCATTGGATCAATCCCCATTGTGGATTGATCATGTCGGCTATTGTGAAAGACCAAATCCCCTTTTGTGGATTGGTCATAATGTAATTGTAATAGGCTAAAGGAGGAGTCGGCCCCAAAATATATCAAAGAGGCCCTAGAATATAATAAAGGTGGTTATAACCACCCAGATTGAGAAGTCATCCCTCCCAGTGAAGAGACACTTCCACACGTGCCAGAATTGTATAAATAAGGAGGCTAGTGCCTCACTTAGACACACACTCACTTATTCATTGAGAGACAAGTTTCAGAGCTGCAGTTGGAGAAGAGAGAGAGAGAGAGAGAGAGAGAGAGAGGTGCATCTTTGGGAGAGGACTTTCTATACTTGTTTGATTTATCTCCTGGCATTGTATTGGCTATCTATAATAAGGAAGTTTTTCCGGGTTTTCTTCCCCATGAGGGTTTCCTAGGATAAATGACGTGTCTCTTGTGATTGTGTATTTCTCAGTGACTCTATATTATGCTATTGTTATCTATTGATATGCAAAGAACTATAATAATGGCTTAAGAATTAACATGGTATCAAATCCAAGCTGAAGAGACATATTTCACAAGAGAAAAGTGAAAAACGTCACTCTTATCATACATGCAAATTAGGGTTTTTTGTTGGTGAGGCATTTCAGCCCTAAAACCAACTAGAAAAGTGCACCCTTCCTTAAGGATCATTTTGGCACCTTCAGTGCACCTTTTTAGTGGCTAGATCTCCCAGAAAGTGAAACCCTAGTTTCACAAAGTACCAAAAGTACCAGAAAACCAGAGAACCAGAAGTACCAAAAGTACTATAGTACTAGTGGTACTATTAAACTAGAAGCACCAGTCCATAAATCCGCAGATCATGTTTGGAGGGGTAAAAGTTGGATTTTCTCAGATCTAAGCACACCAGGCTACTCGCCTCAGCCAAGCGCACCTCTTGGTAAGTTCAGAATTTGATTTTGAACACTTTCATTTTTGGACATTTTCCTAGCTTCAGGTAGAAGATGTCTGCAAGCGTTAATCTTCTTGACAAACTAGAAGGTGTGGAAAACTTATGTGCCTAGAAGTATAGGATTAGTCTCATTCTTAAAGAGAATGACCTAGCAAGATTTGTCAAAGAAGAAGTGACGGAGCCTGGCAATGCTGCTGGGAAAAAAAAGCACCAAAAGGACATAATCAGGGCCAAAAGAATCATTGCAGATTCAATCAAAGATCACCTGATTCCCTATGTGTCATCAAATAAGACTCTGAAAGAAATGTTTGATGCCCAAAACAGACTATATGAAGGAAACAAAATAAACTGGAAGATGAATCTTCGAACTCAACTCAAGAATACAAGAATGTAGAAGGGAGAATCAATCCAAGAATATTTCTCCAGAATATCCCAATTCAAAGAACAACTAGAAGCAATTGGAGATACTATAGACTAAGAAAAACTTATAATGACGTCCCTAAATGGTCTCACAAGACCTTGGGATGCATTTTTCCAAACGATTTGTGCCAGAATAGAGAAACTAAATTTTGATGGTCTATGGGAAGAATGCATTCAAGAAGAGACAAGAGTAGCTAACCATGAAGCGTTACTAGCAAGAGATGATGATCAAGCCCTAGCTACTTACACCAAAGGAGGAGGGAAGAAGCCCTACTTCCAGAAAGAGACTTATATAGAGTCTCAACCCCCAAACAAATTCAATCATAAAGAATCTCATCCAAGGAGATTTCAGAAGAAAGGACAACGAAAGGAAAAAGATTACTCATCTGCAAGATGCTACCATTGTGACAAGATGGGACACATTGCAAATTTTTTTCCAGCTAGACGAAAAGAATACAAGAGGAAACATAAGAGGCACCATGCCCATGTAGTTGAAGATGAAGATCCACCCGCAAAGATGATAAGAGAGCAGATCAAATACTATGTCTTAATCTCGACCCTCTCAGGATTGGTAACACCTGGAGAGGATACTTGGATCATTGATAGTGGTGCATCAAAACACATGACAGGTCAAAGAGACATTATCTCTTATATTTCAGAAAATAATTTTTCGCAGAAAGTGACACTTGGAGATGATTACCAATATCCCATCAAAGGAGTGGGAGAATCAAACTACAAGATTAATTCAGGAAATTCAATGAAGATGAAGGACATACTATATGTACCAGGTTTGACAAAGAACCTACTCTCCATTTCATCTTTAAAAAAGAAAGGCTTCAAAGTTTCCTTTATAGATTGAGAAGTTCTTATGTGGGCTAAAGGAGAAACCATAAATGAAGCAATCATCATTGGAAAATAAGAAAATGCCTTGTATAAGCTAAAGGGTCACTCAGAACCTTCCATGGCCCACGCCATTGAAAACCCATGTGAACTTTGGCATAGAATATTAGCTCACATTAACTACAAGGCACTACCATACATATGCAAAGAAGTCACAGGTTTACTAGAACTCAAGGTTGACCATGAAGGCGTATGTAATGGATGTTCACAAGGGAAGAACACCAAGAACCCTTTTTCGAAGAGAGACAACAAAGCAAAAGGAGTCCTAGAACTCATTCATTCAAATGTGTGTAGCCCAATGCCATCGTCCTCCATGAGTGGGTATGTATACTATGTATCATTTATTGGTGATTATTCTCGTAAAACCTGGGTGTAGTTTTTGAAATCTAAAGATGAAGTGTTCATAAAGTTCAAGGAATTCAAAGCCTTGATAGAGAATCTTTCTAAAAGAAATATCAAGATACCCAGGTCAGATAATGGAGGAGAATACACCTCAAAAGAGTTTGTGAACTTCTGCAAAGATGTTGGGATCAAGAGGGAACTCACTACTCCCTATAATCCTCAACAAAATGGTGTAGCTGAAAGAAAGAATAGAACGATAATGGAAGTTGTGAAGAATATGATCCATGATCAAGATCTTCCTATGTGCTTATGGGAAAAAGCAGCAATGATAGTCATATATGTGCAAAACTGATTATCCCATAGTGCACTTGGGTTCAAGACCCCGGGAGAGATGTTCACCTAAAAGAAGCCAAAGGTAAGCCATCTCAAAATATCTGGCTGCCCAGTATTTATACACATTCTGAAAGAAAAGAGAAACAAGATGGACCCTTCAGGAAAGAAGGGAATATTTTTGGGATACTATGAGGTCTCCAAGGCCTTCAGAATTTATATACCAGGTCACCATCACATTGAGATCAACAGGGATGTGACCTTCAATGAGGATGCAACACTCAAGAAATTGAGAATATGCCAGCTTGAAGAAGTATATGAAGAGGAACCCATAATCCCCAGAATTGCAGAATCAGTGAGGGAGGTTCCCAGAGCTGCAGAATGAGTGAGGGAAGTCGTAACTTCTCCCGATGAGGAAATTCTAGAAGATCATGACATAGTAGAATTTCAAGAACCTCCTCAAATGATGATCTTCCATAAAATAAAGCCTGCTTGGGCTAGAGAGCTCATTCAATATGGAGAGAAGTATGGTGTTCCCGAAGGAACCATGAGATAGGTAAAGAGACCAAATCCATTCTCCAGTTATACGGCTTTGATGTGTGATCTCCTAGAGAAGGAGCCTACCTGCTTTGAAGAAGTCATTCAGAAGAAAGAATGGGCAAATGCCATGATAAAGGAATACCAATCCATAATAAAGAATGATGTATGGGAAATAGTTCCCAGACCGAAGAGTAAGGGTGTGGTATCTTCCAAATGGCTCTTCAAAATAAAACATGTTGTTGATGGAAGTATTGAGAAGTATAAAGAAAGATTTGTCGCTCATGGATTTTCTCAAGAGGAAGGCCTTGACTATGAATAGAAATTCGCTCCTGTAGCCAGATACACTTCGATCAGAACCATCATAGCCCTTGCAGCTAAGATGAAGTGGAAGTTACACCAGATGGATGTAAAGACAACTTTCCTAAATGGTGTCATTCAAGAGGAAGTGTATATAGATAAACCTCAAGGATTTGAAGTTGAATACATGAAGTCTCATGTCTGCAAGTTGAAGAAAGCCTTGTATGGAGTGAAGCAAGCTCCTAGAGCTTGGTATGGCTAGATAGACAGTTTCCTAACGAGCTTGGGATTTACCAAGAGTAAAGAAGATTCTAACCTCTACTTCAAGGTTATGAACGATGAGCCAGTGATATTATTGTTGTATGTGGATGACTTGTTCTTAACCGGAGAAGAAAATATCATCACTGAATGTAAGAAGAAACTCGCCTCATAATTTGAGATAAAAGACCTTGGCCTAATGCATTATTTCTTAGGTTTTGAGGTATGGCAGAGTCCAGAGAGGATCTTCCTTAACCAAGGGAGGTATGCAGTCGAAATCCTGAAGAGATTCGACATGTTAGAGTGCAATTCCATGAATACACCCATAGAAACAAAGTTGAAGTTGTTGTTCGATACTTCATCAGAATTGATTGATGCCACGCTGTATAGACAGATCATTGGATCGTTGATGTACCTGATGAACACCAGACCAGATATTTGTTTTTTCGTGAACACCTTGAGTCAGTGTCTGGTAGAACCCAGACATGTTCACCTAGTGGATGAAAAACATGTGATGAGGTACCTTAAGGGTACATTAGATTGTGGTCTCAGTTATGATGCAGATCATGATTTCACATTGAGTGGGTATACTGATTCAGATTGGGTGGGAAGTGTTTCTGACAGGAAAATCACTTTATGATGTTGTTTCAATTTGGGATCAACCATGATCTCATGGAAGAGTAGGAAACAATCCAACATTTCTCTTAGCACAGCAGAAGCAGAATACATTGTTGCATGTTCTTCCAGTTGCGAAGCTATATGGCTTTGAACTTTGCTGACCGGTCTATTTGACCTAGAGATGGAAGAAACCACGATCCTAAGTGACAACCAAAGCTACATAAAGATGACAAAGAATCATGTATTCCATGACAAGTTGAAGCACATAGAGATCCGATATCATTACATCCGTGACATGGTGTAGAGGGGAGCCATAAAGCTCCAGTACGTTAGCACATATGAACAGGTTGTTGATGTGTTGACCAAGCCTCTATCTCATGTAAAGTTTGAGCACTTTCGAGATAACCTTAGTATAGTCCGAAAGGACCTTCCTCGAAAGGGGGAGTAGTTGTTGTGATGTGACTAGTACTGTGCTTCCCGCATGGTAGATGTGACGTAAAGCTAGTCTAGTATCTTGCTTCCAGCTTGAGTGTTGTGATGTAAAGCAATCCAATGAGATGAGACTAGTACTGTGCTTCTGGCTTAATAGTTGTGACATAAAGCCAATCTAGTATATTGCTTCCAGATTGATTGATGTGACGTAAAGCAAGACGATGAGATGAGACTAGTACTATGCTTCCGGCTTAATATAGTTGTGATGTAAAGCCGGTATAGTATCTTGCTTCCAGCTTGATTGTTGTGATGTAAAGAAAGATGATGATATGAGACTAGTACTGTGCTTCCGGCTTGATAGCTGTGACGTAAAGACAATCTAGTATCTTGCTTCCAGCTTGATTGTTGTGACGTAAATCAAGACGATGAGATGAGACTAGTACTATGCTTCCGGCTTGATAGTTGTAACATAAAGCCAGTCTAGTATCTTGCTTCCATCTTGATAGCTGTGACATAAAGAAAGACGATGAGATGAGAGTAGTACTATGCTTCCGTCTTGATAGCTGTGACGTAAAGTTAGTCTAGTATCTTGCTTTCATCTTGATAGCTGTGACGTAAAGCAAGAAGAGCATTGTGCTTCCAGCCTTATAGATGTGATGGAAAGCCAGTCTAGTATTATGATGATGAGTCAGCCTCATTCTGTGATGATGATGTATTAGATTTATACTAATCCATATTTATGCAGATGATGATTGCATTCCTTTGAGAATGGCGATGTTGTCGATGAAGAAAAGTTTCGATGATTTATAGATACGCCATTCAGTGTTCCAAGATGATATTGATGATGATGTCCTCCTGATGTTGTTGATGATGCAGTCCTCTCTCTCGCCTGATGCTATTGAAGAATACCCTTCTTGTTAAGGTGGAGTGTTGAAATAATGTAACTGCAAAGCGTATTCTGATTATTATTTGATATATTATTCATTTGATCAATCCCCATTGTGGATTGATCATGTTGGCTATTGTAAAATACCAAATCCCCTTTTGCGGATTGGTCATAATGTAATTGTAATAGGCTAAAGGAGAAGTCGGCTCCATAATATATCAAAGAGGCCCTAGAATATAATAAAGGTGGTTATAACCACCCTGATTGAGAAGTCGACCCTCCCAATGAAGAGACACTTCCACACGTGCCAGACTTGTATAAATAAGGAGGCTAGCGCCTCACTTAGACACACACTCACTTGTTCATTGAGAGAGAAGTTTTAGAGCTGCAGTTGGAGAAGAGAGAGTGAGAGAGACACATCTTTGGGAGAGGACTTTCTGTACTTTTTTGAGTTATCTCTCGGCATTGTACTGGCTATCTATAATAAGGAAGTTTTGCTGGATTTTCTTCCCCATGAGGGTTTCCGAGGATAAATGATGTGTCTCTTGTGATTGTGTATTTCTTAGTGATTCTATCTTATGCTATTGTTATCTATTGAAATGAAAAGAACTATAATAATGGCTTAAACATTAACAAAAGTGTTAAATTCATGTTCAATCCTTTGAGTAACACAAAGGCGAGAAATTCTTCAATGCCAAGATATTTTCTTTTTATATTTTATAAAAAAATAATTTTTTCATCAATTTTTTTTTTTTTAATGGTGGAATCTTTCTTGATTTTGATTAAGTATTTTTGCCTCTATAGTAAGACAGGTGTAGAGTGACAACCCCTCCAATGTATAATCATAGAAAAAATATTAAATTTAATATGGACTCCCAAATAATGTTTATAGAAAAGTGTCGTTGAATTTTCCAAGTGGTTGATCATGAATTACTATATATAACCTCTTCTTTTTCATAAATAGAAATTATGGAACTTGATAATTAACGAAAAAAAAAATATATATATATTAAAAACTAATCAATTAACAACATTTTTATAAAACCTTTTACAACCAATCAAAAACCTTTATCTGAAACCTTTTATAACAAATAAAAACCTTTTTATGAAACCTTTTACATCATAAGCTAAAGATTGGCCTTAGTATTTTACGATTAGAGTAAGAGTACTTTGCAATTATTAATTCCCTTTCCCCATAGCAATTAGATTTAAGAAAAATAATTTAATAAATAATATTTCAAAAACCTCAAATTTTATCACAATAAATTGATTTTATTGACATTACAATATCAATGCATAATAAACGCTCATACATAATATAACCTTAACCATTTAACAAGAACCTGCTAAGATTTTCTATTGAATCGTTAAATTATTGAATTTAAGGAGAGGGCTTTGCTCGGTGGTATTTTCCTACATACCATAGGTGGAAGACTAAAATACAGTTCGGATTTCTTTTATAACAACAGTTAAAAGAAGATCAATTGATACGTCCAGATCCATTTTCACCAATCGCATCCTCTCTCACATGTTAAATACAACTCATAGATTTTTTTTTTTTTATCGTAATGATCGACCACAAGATAGCGGCAACATTCATGGTTATTGAATTTATCTAATAATTGAGTGTATAACCAATAAATCACCTTTTTATTTAAAGCAAGTCAAGGAATAAGATATGGACATAATCTTGACCTGGCTGTAACAAAACTTGGTGATGTTTATAAACTGCTACAGTGCCAACCTAAATGGGTAATCGCTATAAATTACTACAGTGCCAACCTAAATGGGTGATCGCTATAAACCATAGACCTAAATATCTATACAGCATAGAGTGCCAACCTAAATCGCTATACACCATACATTGCCAACCTAAATCGGTGATTTTTATAAACTGTAAATCATAAAATGAAATTGGTCAAATTTCTATCCGACCTGTAGGTAAATTATAATGGTGTCACTAAACCGCAAACAATAAATCAGTAAATCGAGTATATCCATATGAAACATGAATATTAAACAGGACACCTGGAAATTTGGGATTTCTTCTCTTCTGCCCACCTTGAAGTTTATGAGATCTTCGGCTAATCTCATGTCATTTCCCACGTGGCAATGTGAATTTTCATTGATGTCCTCTTGAGAGTCTATGAGATCCTCATTTTATCCCATCTCATTGCCCACCTGGAAATATGAACTTTCATTACTACTCACTCGACAGTCTTTGAGCTCAACCATTGACCTCTTTCCATTGCCCACCTATAAACTTGAAAGTCCACTTATGCCCTCTTGGCAATCTTTGAGATCATCCACTGATTTCTTATCTTCATCATCACTGAGACTCTTCCCAGTTTCTGGCTCATAGATGTGAACCACTTCCTCTTCATCTCTGAGGCTTTCGACATACCTGAGCCACCTCTTTAACAGTTGTTGATGTCCTCTGGCCAACAATCACTTAACTGGCCACTTCACCTTCTTCTTCGTGGGCCACTCATACACCCAATGCATTTTAGCATCCTGTTTCATTTTAAATGAAAGCTTCTCCATTCTTGATCTTACTTCCTGGATTTATTTATCCATATCTGCCCTGATTTCCTAATGTTGGTCCTTGCCTTGATCACGCTTTTGTCCTTCAGTAGCCATCTTCCTTTTCTACCTTCAAGAACGCAACTGGTTCTTATGGCTCAACCCCCCTGGTTGTCTACCATTTGTTGCACACCTTGCAACAATATTTACAGAGCATCTCACTCTGTTTTCTCCTTCACCTACTGCCTACAGGCGGATCAAACATGATGTAATCATACTATCTCGTTATTTACTCTACCTCCCTTTGCCTACTATTTGCAAAAAAAATAACGAATTCCTCCTCTATCTCCTTCACCTAAAATCTACATACAAAAAATCAGCTCTGATACCATGTGATGGTGTTAGACTATATATTCTTTAGTGTCTTCTCTCCTCAGCCTACAGAAATCAATTTTGTGTAGGATTTGATACCATGTGATGCATCACCCCACCTCGGTAGGGTCTTCCGACCTCCCGATCACTGTATCTTCTCTCTCCTTGAGTTGGAGTAGCTCTTCAGTTCCCTGCTGGAATCTTCACACAATATCCACAAGTCCTATTACGAAACTCTGCCCGTGTGAACGACCACTAGGCGCAAGCTTTCTCCCATGCAATCACCAATTGTGACCATAGGACTATCCAAAAGGCGCTTCATGACTTCGCATGTCATGTAATCTGTTGTGAGTCAAACTTGACTCACCCGACTCCCAAACTTCTGAACTAGAGCCTAGCGCATGTTAGTTCCTCCCTTTAACTCCTGATGATATGACCTTCAGCTATGACATGGGGCCAACTCCTAAACACTTCGGGACTTCGCGCTTCGTGAAGTCGAGGGTTAGCTCACCTCCCTTTCCCCGAAGTCTAAACTCCAAACTTCACGCACGTGAGATCAATGGTCCTGACTTCTCCACGATCCAATGGTACATATCCTCTTTTGCGAAGTTGAAACTTCATGCTTCGTGAAGTTGGAGGAATGCTCACCTCTCTTCTCCCGATTCTTGATCTTTCGAAGTTCCTCGAGACCAGATCTACGTTCCACGCTTCTCCCTTCGATCAATGGTTGTGATCAAATCGCGAACTCGAACTTTGCGAGTTATCACAACCCTTACCTCGGGATTTTCTGATCTGCGAATCAACAAAATGTTGTTCTCTCACCACATGTCCTTCCCAGCGCCAACGGCTAGGATCAACTCCACTCTTGCAAATATTCCGAAGTCTGATTTTTTGAACTCTCAGATCTGCTACCACCTGTCAACCCTGACGATGGATCGTTCTGATGATTTCAGAACTTCCCAAATTCCACTCTCATGTAAACCTTTCAAAGGGTTAAAATGTTTGCACCTTACCTTGATCCAATGGTTGTTGGTCCACACACTCCCATATCTAACGACCCAAATCTGATCTCCTCCTCAGTGCTTCTCCTCTGCTCTGAACTCTGATCTAACAGTTCAGATCCTCTACACAACCGATATGACGATGACTGTCGCTCCTCCTCCTGAGATTTTTATTTCTTCCCTGACTTGGAAGATTTCCAATGTTTCGAAGGTCTCGATCTCTAATCTACCTCCTGCGAGCCCTATGACTTTGGGTCTTGTCTACGTTTCATAAAACATTGTCTCCCCTAAGCTTTGGAAATGAAACTCGACCTCGGCCCTAGTGCACACTTGCACTCTGCATGCAACTTTGCACTATCTCTCCTAAGCTTCGGGACTTGAAATAATCCCACTATTGCACACTCCTTGTGTTATCTCTGATGAGGTTTCAGCTTGGTCATCCATTTTCTTTTCCTCCAAAGGAAAATTTAGTGCCCTCCTGGCAACCTCTTGCTCAATGCACACCTTGCAAAGATTTCCTACAGAGTATTTAGTAACTCTATGAGTGTCTTCCTTAGACACTTTTCTTCTTACAGAAATTGAAATAGAGTCCTCTTGTGCACTCCTTGCACTCGCTCGATGCCCACCTGGAAGATCTCTAAAGAATCATCATCAATTATGTCTCTTTGTGCCTTCCTCTACACAGTCTTCCCTCCATAGTGTTCAATAACTCTGAGGCTTCTCCTGAGTCTGCAAATTATTCTATTGTTCCCTCCTGGCAGGTTATTCTCTAACTCGTAAGATTTCATATGCACACTCCTTGCATTGGCCACAGAACCTCCAATGTTTTGTTGTGAAATCCTTGCACTGCCTAAACAACCCAACAACAATTTAGCAAACTCACAAACAGAGAATTTTGTCTATTCCTACAAATGGAAACCTATCACATACATCTACAACATAAATAAACACACATTCAACATTCAAATGCATAAACACACACATGAAATCAAATGCAGGAAAAAATGCTCTTTGTATTAATACGAGTTTTATGTACAATGTTTACAAAGCGCGAACTGCAAGAGAGTCTTGTCTCTATCTTCTCCCCTCTCTCAATCCCTTCCTATATCTTCTCATATAACCTCATCTAATCTCATATAATCTCCTGAATCTAAATACAAATATCTTTTACAAAAGAGGGGCTCCTCGAGCTCTCCCTCCAAGCTACCTACTCTCATTAAATTACATTGAATTACAATCAATGGTTGTCTAGTCTGGATCAGATCTAGAGCCCACCTATTGTTAGCCATTAAAGGAGATTTCATATACAACATGCAAAAAGGCATGACTCAGCTCTACCAAGCCTTACAAACATTTAATTGTATTTAATACATTTTGAAATTTGAAAGTGAGAGGGTTGGCACCTCTCCCCTCCATTGAATGTGCGTTGATGTGTTGTCTAGCTAGTGCATGCTTAGGTGATGCGATGCTCCTGCATCACACTGTCACAATATCACTGTGAGATATACCATTATAAACCTGTACCAATAAACATAAACCATGCATCAACCATGCATCAACGTGTACCTCAACCTGTAATCAACATATACCATAAACAAGTGCATCAACCATGCACCAACCTGTACCAAACAACCTGTAATCAACTTGCACCATAAACAAGTGCATCCAACCATGTACCAAATATGTACCAATCATTTTTCAATTACTCATAAATTATGACTCATCAATATGTACCAACATCATCAACAATACACCTCATGTATGTGCCAACTCATCAACTACTTGCCTCAACCATGTATCCAACATGTACCTTAACTAAAATCCCTCATCAATTTCATCATCCAAATATGATTTGTAACTCTGTAATAGACATGGTGTATATTATCACATACCTAAAAACCTTCCTTAACGTTCACAACAAGAGACTAGCATTTTCATCAATCTTTTCTCTAGTCTCACATGACTAGTTTGGAATTAGTCAACAACCTTAACTTGAAATAATCATAACTATATACCTGTAATGAAAAAAGATCCGAAAATAGTACATAATGTTCTTCAGATTGTTTTATGCAATTGCTCCAAGTCTCACTACTTGGAGCCTCTCAGAAAAGGAGTTATAGAAAAAATGGCATACTTAGCTGAATTATGGCTTATTCTAGAGAGCGACCTTGAAGAGCATGCCCTGCACGGAATGTTTGTTGAATAGATATGAAAATGTTACACAAAATAATACAGACTATATTGTAACCAAAACATCTTTTCTTATTGAATTTTTATCTATTATGAATAAATTATGACGTTTTTACCCAAAACACATGTTTTAGACTAGTTTTGGGACTAGACACAAACCCTATTTTCCACGGAGTGTAACTCCCAAAATACAACGACCCACAAGATGAAATTTTTACCACAGATATGTGGATATATTTCCTCAATGGCCTATACATTTTACCATCTGAATCATTTTATAAAAAAATTTATTGCGAAAATGGTGAGATGACTTGTAAATAACATACCTTAGAAAGCATCATCAAAATAATTTATCCTACCTTGAATTTTGGCCTTCTTCTCTTCACCTTCCCTATGAAATTCATCTTAGATATCCTTTGGTTACCTCAGTCACCTATTGACATTCAATATTCTCAAGTGTGATATAAAATGAGAGAGACTTGCCTCTTATTTATATGCTCCAAGTAGCTTCCTTAGAAGCATCTTCTAGGTCACTTTTCCCACTTTCCTTATTTTAGGGTTAACCCACTTCTAATTTATCCATTAAATTTATTATTTAAATAATTTATTTTGTATTCACTTTGAATTATATTACACTCATCACTTTACTTTATTATTTACCTTCTAAAATCTTTTAAACCACTTTGACTACTTTGACCTTTTGGGGCTTCTAGATGACATATGAGGGTCCTCCAACTTCGTAATGCCATAACTCTCAAACCATGAGGAGTTATGTGATGTTCCACATACCAATGGAAACAAAATGCCATTTAATATCCATATAGAATAGTATTACCTTCAAATATATTAAAACACATACCATTATACATGAAACACACTTGGGTCCATTACCCAAACCTTTGTGCTACCAGAATTCTCTACCGAACTTTCTTCAAGGGTTGACATAAATGAAAACCAACCTTAATCAAAAGAAGAATGGCTAAAAAAAAGGGAGAAAGAAATGTCCTGACACGGTATTTAAAAAACCCTTATAGAAATTTAAATTCTATGATTTTCAAAATCTACGGTGAAGAAAACAGTACCCATTTCAGGATGGAATGGTTTTGTATGGCCTACACAAGGGTTAAAACTGAACATGTTTTCAATTGGGAAAGAATCCTATCATTCAACATCACAAATTGAGTTTTGGACCATAAAGGTATGAGAAATCCTAGTTTATACATGTCATCCTATCTTATAGATGTGATTTATGCAACCTATTGTTTACTTTCCTTTAATTGGCTTGGACCCCAGTTCCATGCCCTATCCATGTGTATTTCTCTTAGTTATGGGTGGCTAATTGCAAAGATCATTTTTATGATATTTGTGACTATTTTCTCTCTCCTTTGCATGAGGCCATATTTGGACCTTACCCACATAGGATATCCCTAGGAGCTATCGAATCCCTCAAAGGGTTATGTGACTAGTACATGAAAAATATTATACCTATGTCAGAATATTTAGGGCCACAGGACCACCTCATTTGTTACCCAAATATGTACCTGATAAAATAATGGTGAGAAAGATATCCGATCAGAAAAAATAAAAGGGAGCTACTACTTATTTATAAAAGAAACGAAAAAAGTATTGGCCCATTTTTCCAGTTCACATAGGGCCGTTGTCTGTGCAGAATAAGAAACAAGTCGAAAAAGAGGATGAAATCCTAAAATAATTATGTCTCTATGTTGGGAAACCAAAATCCCACAACCTCCAAAATGTAGTATATGACCATATGAGGGTCATTAAATTGACACCACTTATTGTGCATGAATCGAATTTTGCAGAGGATATTTTTTGGGGAGCCTTAAATTTTGAAGAGGAAGTAGAAAGAATCACTATTGAAACAACCTGAGAATGGTTGAGGAAAGAATAATACCAAGATAGAACCTTGAGGCTATAACAGTTTAAAACCCTGCTCCTAAAAGATAAAGAAATACTGGAAACTAAAGAACAAGAAAAGAAAGAAAAGGAAGAAGTACTGGAAAGAAAAGTTAATGAGGCCAAGGAAAGGTACCAATAGAGAAAAAGGAAGGAGGATGAAGAGAAATAAGACGAGTTGGAAAAGAGAAAAGCTAAGGATATTTCCTCTGAAATAAACAATTAGGATAAATCAACGAGTATAGATCCTAAGAAGGAAAAATAAGAAAGTGCAAAGAAAGGAACATTAGTCACATGGAAATAAGAGAGGAAGAAGAAGGAAGACGAAGAAAGGAGTAATGTTTCCAAATATCAAGAGAACATATCAACTCATGACAACATAATTGTGAGAACATGCCCTGACAATAACATGTTCTACATCTCGATAAAACAATGTACTCCACTGGGAACCATTCCAGGAACTTTATTGGTCACATTTGCAGGACTAGGTTTTGAAGGCGCAGTTGTTTCTGTTGGTGACTACTACAACAACCATAAGACGAGATCCATTGAGAAAATAACAACTAAGAGGAACAGAGAGAAGTCATATACAAGTCATGAGACTCTGAAATAAATATCAAGTGGAAAGAAAGACTAGACCCTAAATATAATGCAATACAAGTAGTTTCAACACTTAGTTCGTTTGTCGGTGTAAATATTGTGTCAGTTAATAAAGTTGTAGGAGCTCTTGATACAACAAAAGTGAGAGTTATTGAGTTATATATATCCCTATAGACTATCAAGGATACCATGGAAAGTGAGTCTAGAAAGAGGCCCTAGAAACAAAACATATCCATAGATATGAGATATAGAAGTAACTTTAGATCCAAGAAAAGAGGCTAAAAGCGTAATTCAATAAGACAAATTCCCTCAAACATAAGGCACATGTAACATACCCAGCCACCCAGAGGATGGGAACGCTAACTTCAATTCCCTTCTCTGGACTTCTTCGACCCTTGTTCTAACTTTAAATAACAAGAAGGCATGAAATATTCCCATGCATTGATCAAGACTCATGATAAACATAAAAGCAATGAAGCATATGACATTAACAACAATAACCAACAAGCATGCACATTCTAAAGATTGAATTCAATGATAAATAAATACACATCGAAATAAATCATACACAGGTACATAATACCATAACAGAGAGCACTTATATTTTATAAAATAAGACACCAATTGGTTGTAGACCAAGGACGTTCCATCCAACCATAGACACTATCGTTCCAAGTATCAATAGAAATGTCACCCCCTAGCTATGGATGTGAATACACAAGGACGATTCTAGAGTGTTAATTGGCTTCCAAACTAGTCAACACTCAAGGTCTCACATGCTTCCCAACACCCATAACAATCCAAGTACCCAACTCTCTTCTACCCAGCCTGCACAACCCAAGAGAATGGACCCCCTCCCTTCTCTTCAACGTAGTCCCTTGGGATGTCCTTCTCCTTCCAGGGCTCCAGTGCAGCTGGTATAGAATCTCCATGTTGGGACTCTCAGGACTTGCAGCTCTGAGAAAATCTATATAGAGGCCAAATCATCTTCGACATGCACGTCTCGATTCATGTTTGGATTACACCAGCAATCT
Organism: Picea engelmannii; assembly: GCA_009831015.1. NCBI lineage: Eukaryota > Viridiplantae > Streptophyta > Pinopsida > Pinales > Pinaceae > Picea > Picea engelmannii. The sequence goes on from ML782617.1 coordinate 529,989, forward strand.
CTACAACCAACAATATGATGGATGCTCTTTAATAGTTTGTCTTCCTTTCCCAAGCCAATGAATGAATGAGGAAATATGAATGGGTGAAAGAATGAGTGGAGTGAAATATCCATGATAGGGTGAACATCGATCAATGGAGTGCATACGTGAATGAATGAATGAGTTATGCAACCAACCAAAGAACGATAACGAGGATGGGAGTTAGAGAGAGAGAATGAGAGAAACATGGATCAATGGAGTGCATACGTGAACGAATGAATGAGTGAGGCAACCAACAGAAGAATGATAATGAGGATGGGAGTGAGAGACAGAATGAGAGAACCAAGAAATGAGAGAATCAATG
>ML782617.1:530342-542332 GCA_009831015.1 Picea engelmannii
CGTTGGGATCAAGAACCTCATGGCTTTCCCCCAAGAAGTTTACATAACTGATTTCCTCCATTAGACAAAATGGGTGATTTAAAAATATAAAATAAATGGTTAGCCCCTCAAGCCCCCTCTCTTGTGGAATCATAGCCCCCTTATAACTCTAGTCCTTATCCATCTAGCAGCCATCGATGTAGTTATTATTAATAATGATCAAAACATGACATTTCTTAGGTAAACTGACCTCTTTTAATGATTTGGACACTCTAACCCTTGAACAATTAACAAAATGAATTATTTAATATGGCACTCAAAACCTGGGGTGTTACATCCCCTCCCCCTTATTTTGGCACTATCCTTAGTGCATATACAAAACAAAGATCAAAATCTCAAAATTTATCCAAAAAGCTATGGGTACTCTGCCTGCATGGCATCTTCATGCTCCTCGGTACCATCTTCAGGACCGTAGCAGGTCAACTGAACTTTTACCATCTCTATAACTCGATTCTGGAGCATTTTGACTTTTTTGTCCAATATCTGCACTGGATGGACCTAAAATTCTACCTCTGTCTCTACCTAAATTAGATGCCAATAAATAACATGGTTATGATCATGTCCATATTTTTTTAGTAAAGATATTTTGTTCATTTAATCCCCTCCATTGCATACCAATACCATTGAATACCATTGCATACCAATGCATACCATCGTGTACCATTGCATACCATACCATACCATACCATACTATACCAGTACATACAAATGCATAACAATACCATTGCATACTGATACCATTGCATACCGATACCAATAACAATGCATACCATTTCCAATACCATTGCATACCAATACCAATGCATAATAAATAACATTGCATAGAAATTCATACCATTTCATACCATACCATACCAATGCATACCATTGCATACCAATACCAATGCATAACATTTCCAATACCATTGCATACCAATGCATAATAAATACCATTTCCAATACCATTGCCTACCATTGCATACCATGGATACCATGCCATACTGATGCAGACCATTGCATACCATTGCATACCATTGCATACCAATACCATTGCATATAAATGAAAAATAAATACCATTTCATACCAATACCAATACCAATGCATACCATAATATACCATACCATACCAATGCATACCAAATATACCATTGCATACCATTGGATACCAATACCATTGTATACCATTGCATACCAAACCATACCATACCATACCATTGCATGACATTCCATAACATTTCATACCAATACCATTACATACCAAAACATGAATATTCATTCTCAATGATTTCACTTAATCTTAAAACCTTCCCATACTGTCAATGAATTCACCTAGTCTGACCATGTAAAATTCCAATGCATATAATCACATTTTGAAGAAATTTCAACATTGGCCCGATTCACTTCTCACTTTGTTGGGTCGGTTGATGACATTGCATATGGTCGTAATAGAAGACATTCCATGACATTTAAAGAGAGTTTCGAACAAGATTCTGTATATGGGAATGATGAATGATGAAAATGAGACTGCCTAATGAAGTTTCATGCAAACATGGAGGATGCCAAATATTATGCAGAGACTTTAGGCATCCTTGACTCTTGAAAGCCTCACATACTATCAAGGCATGTGTCTCGTCTAACCATGTCAAATTTTGATGCATACATGCACAATTTCAACAAATTTAAATGTTGGCACCATTCACTGCTCACCATGCATGTAACATCAGTGGATGACATTGGTTATGGGTGTGTTGGAAGACATTCCATGACATTTCAAAAGAGTTTTGAAAAAAATTCTATAGATGATAATGAGGAATTATGACAATGATACTACATGATGAACATTGATTCAAACATGGACGATCAAATAGATGCAAATGACATAGATAAATGATCAAATTGTCTAAAAGGGTATTTTTCTATCCACAACTTTTCCAATAGAGAAAAGATTGCATTTGTGCTCCTCAAGGTCATCCCCCATGTCAAAGATTGGTGGGATAATTTTTGTGAGAAAAAGGAAATAGAGGGATCCATATTATTTGTAGTTTCACCCACTTGGGGTTCCTTCAGGGATGTTATTAAGAAATAATACTACCCTTTTGGAAGTTATGACGAAATGTATAAAAGATGGACCACACTGCGGCATGAAAGAGACAAAACAGTGCTAGAGTTCACTAATGTCTTCCATACCTTGCACACCAACATGGTTATCAAATATTATGAGTGACATTTGGTGCTCAAGTACCATGATAATATGCATAGATACATATAGAAATAAATGAATTTTTTGGACATCTCATCCTTGGGCATGACCTATCTAAATGCCATCAAAATCAAGCAGAAGATGAAATAAAAGATGTGGAAATTTGGGTCTGGGAACCCCTCATAGTAGAAGCAAGGAAAGGGCAGCCTCAACCTACAGAACAAAGGACAAAGAAAATATGGGAAACCTTAAGAAAACTAGTCCAAGACACAAGAAAAAAAGGACAGTGGGAATATGAAGAAAGATACTAGGAAGTGGTGTGACTTCCATAAGAGCACCTGGCATAACACTGTTGATTGTCGCTCAAAGAAGTCATTGGTGGATGAGGTAAAATCCTCTTAATTATATGTGGGTTTTGACTCTAAATCAGACCTGGAAAAGCAGAGTCGAATCATTGACGTAGAACCCAGTGCCATTGTTGCTACCACCAAAATCCATCCTAGTGAACCTGATGAGCCAGAGGAATGCGAGCAGCTCTTTCATTCACATATGTGGGTAAACTTCACTCCAATGCACTTCATTGTTGATAGCGGTAGCCAAAATAACCTCATCTCTGCAGAGGTAGTCAAGTGCCTAGCCCTGTTGACAACACCACACCCACAACCCTACACCATTACATGGATCTGTCAAGGAACTGATCTTTGCATCAGCCAATAGTGTCGCCTATCATAAAACATCAAGCCATTCAAAGATGAGGTGTTGTGTGATGTTTCTCCCGTTGAAGTCTGTGATGTTCTTTTGGGACAAACTTATTTATGGAAATGCCATGTTGTATATAAGTTTAGGCATCGCAGTGTTATTACTACTTTGAACAAGAAATTGTACAGGATTCTCAAGGTAGTCTTAGCTAGTGTTATTTCCTTGATCTCTACCAAGCAATGGAGGAAGTTCATTTCTCACACACCAAATTTTTTCTTCTTCTTGATTCTCTCTCAAAGTGAGTGAAAGGTTGAAGCCACATCAATGGCCTCTGCATCCAACTTCTCCACATAGCAGAGGCAAGTGGATAAGGTCGTGGAATAATATAAAGACATATTCTCATAACCTACTCGGGGACCTATGCTCTGTTAGGTCAAGCATCCCATTGATCTGACCCCTTGCACATCACTACCCAATGGGCCATTCTATCATCACTCTCTTCTATAAAATGAGGGGATCGAGCATTAGATCTAAGAAATTCTCCACAAGGGAAACATGTGACCCACCTCATCACCTTGTGGAAGCCCAATCGTTTTGGTGCAAAATAAATAAAGGACTTGGCGACTCTTAATTGATTACGGGTCCCTAAATAAAATCACAGTCAAGAACCGGTACCCAATTCCCTGAATCGATGATTTCCTTGATCATCTCAGGGGGTTCAAATACGTCAGTAAGATTGATCTGAAGTTTAGATAACATCAGGTCCCAACAGAATAGACATATGTATGGAACAATTCCTTCAAGTCAAAAGAAGGTCTTTCTGAATGGTTTGTCATGCACTTTGGTTTGAAAAATTCCCTAACAAATTTCAAGAGGATGATGGATGATATCTTGCGGAATTTCACTAATTATATTTTGGTGGTGTATCTAGATAACATCCTCATCTACAACAAGACTTGGGTAGAACACTTTCATCATATTCAACAAGTTCTTCACTCTCTACGACAACACAAGCTATATGCCAACTTGGAAAAATGATCCTTTGGCATGGACAAGGTCGAGTACCTAGGATACATTGTTGATTCACATGGTGTGCATGTTGATCCAACCAAGATCCAATTCATTCATGATTGGCCATCCCCAACCATGGTCACTGAGCTTCATATCTTCTTAGGCCTTTCCATTTTCTATCAAAAGTTTGTGTTGGGACTCTCCCATATTGAATGGGTCCTCAACCAAATAACCATGGGTTGTTGTAAGGAAAAAAAAATTGGGGTATGTCCCAACATAAATTTTTCTATGATATGAAGCAGTTCTTCTTCTCTACCCTAGTTCTTTCATTACATGACCTGCAACAACCCTTCAAGATCGAGAAATGTGCTTCATACTATGTTGTGGGGGCATTTATCACTAAGCATGGAAAACTCATGGCCTATCATAGTGATACATTATCATATGTCGTCCATAAGTACCCTACTTATGAAAAAGAAGTGTACTCCATTGTGCAGGCCTTCCTCTAATGGAGGCATTACATTCTCGGGAAGGAGACAGTCATCCACACTAATCATAAGCCACTGCAATTCATGCAGACAGAAGGAAAATTGTAGAATGACCTCCATCAGAAGTGGTCCACATATTTGCATTAGTTCCACCTCAACACCAATTTTAAAACAAGAAGTACCAATCGATTCATTTATTTCCTCAGCCAAGCTCTAATCGTGACACTCACCAAAACGCTCGATTCTTGTAGCCATAAGACCTTCGGATGGCGCCACCTCTATGAGACAGATCCCGACTTCACCAACACCTATGAGATGTTGGGTGCAAACAAAACTGTCACTAATTTCCTTCTTCAGGATGGGATGTTGTGCCATCTGGGCCATCTCTACATTTGATCAAGCAAGCAAGCGAAGCTTATTTGTGAATCCCACTACTGTCAGGTGGCAAGACATTTCAGCATGGAAAAGATAGTGGTAGGGCTACAACAATATTTCTACTGGCTGAAACTTCGATAAGATGTCAGCAATTATATTTGGTCATGCACTACCTGTGTTATTGCCAAACCGGCCACTAAGAAACAAAACATGTACAATCCTTTTCCTACTCCTGACAGGCCCTGGGAATCCATCTCAATGGAATATGTGTTGGGCCTTCCATCCACCAAATAGGAAAATGAAAGTATTTATGTGGTTGTTTATCACTTTTCCAAGATGTCGATTTTGGTGGCCTCCAAGAAGAGCATCACAGCAAAGGCCACTGCCAAGCTCTTCTTTGAACGAGTGTGGGTACACTTTGGGATCCCACAAACCATTATTTCAGATCGGGACAGCTAGTTCCTTATCACATTCTGGTCGATCCTCTAGTCACTCCTGGACACCAAGCTCACGAAGTCCACTACCTTCTACCCAGAGACAGATGGCCACACCAAGGTCATCAATCGAATGAGCATGCACATCCTTCACATGTACAATTACAGGCACCCCTACACCTAGGATGAGAGTCTTCCCTATGTTCATCACAACTACAATAGATCCATACGTAGTTCAATTGACCACAACCCCTTTCAGGTGGGGTTGGGATTTCAACCATTGGGTCCCATGGACGTTGCACTACCCCTTCCAGCCACCTAGGAAGACTCACTGCATACTCCAACTGGAGATGAAAAAGCCACTTGGATCATTGAGCAGATCCAACACATCTGCCAACAGGTTCAAAATATTTTATAGAAGTCTAATGCCAAGTAAAAACATTGCCATGACCAACATCAGGTGTCACACCAGTTTTAGGTGGGAGACAAAGTTTTGTTGCACTTGTAGAAATAACTCCGTATAGGGCCTCATCAAAAGATTTGTCCACTCAGTTATGGACCCTACACCATCACCAACGTTGTGGGTGACAATTCTTTTGAGCACAACCATTCCCCCTTCCTTGGCTTGCACCCACTGTTCAATGTGGACCTCCTTCAACCTTATTTTCCACCATTATTAGACACCTCAGATATAGAAGAACAATTGATACCAAAAAATCTCAACCATGACTGCATGGAATAGGAATCCACTGATCAGTTCATGGACACACAGATTAGGGTAAATCGCTAGCAGGGGATCCAACTTTATCAGGTTTTCAAAGAAGGGCAACTCTTACACCAAGGCAAGTAGCTCACCTTGGGCCAAATTCAACAACAATTTCTTCATATGATGGGGGAACTCAATGAAATGGATACCATTTCTTCCTAGGGGGAATGATTGAACTGGGAGGATCTTGGTGGCCACCCACCTTTTCCAACTTCCTCAAAAATTGTTTTTGGCAACTTGCTATTTTTAGGAATTTTTTGGTTCCTCAAATTATGGGGCCATTTTGAGGGCCTAAACGATTATTTTCTATGATCGAGCACCTCAATGATAGTTGAAGTAATTGATCCCTCTAAATGAATCCCCTCGACAATACCTTTCCAACGAGTTGTCGTGCACCCTAAATACAAATCGTATGCAAAAGTTACGACCCCGAGAAGTTGATGTACTAACTTACCCCAACGGGGCCCTTATGAATTTTGGCGCTTCATCTCCTAGGGTTAGGTTTTTGGATGTCTAGGGTTTTGGAATTCATTTTTATTGTAAAAATTCCTTCAGAGCCTCATTGTACTCATCTTCTTGTGAATGAGTATATCCGTCACATCTCTTCTCAGAGATAAGTTGCCACCATTATAGTAAGCTTGTATTGAGTCTACATTTTACATTTTTTAGCACATTTATTATTTAATAGAAGTCAAGTTTTATTGTATCTCCATTATTGTTCATTATGTCTCTGTGTTAATATTATAAATCTATATTATTATTATATTATATTATTATTATATTATATTATTATATTTATTATAAATCTATATTATTATTATATTTATTATAAATCTATCTTTCATTTCGTTCCGCTCATAAATCCAGATCACCATCACTTGAAAAAACTTTGTCGTACACATCTCATTTTTCTATTGTTTGTCTCAATGTTGATTTAAAATTGGGTTGCGTCCTGAAAATGCCTTTCCATACGATCTATAAACAACTAAATACAATCTGCAACCAACTACTCTTTTGGTGACTGGAATGCTAACAAGAGGGTGTACTTGGTTTTTCTTCATGAAATTATGTAAAATAAATAAAGATCGAATCCCACCCAAGATTCAAGTATGAATCATATTTAAAAACACCAGTTAAGATGTAGATTAATAAATAAATAAACAGGGCGTTGATATAATTGATTAATGAAAGGATCTTACTCTGCAGTCATATCCCTATTCAACAAATTCATCTTTCATTCAATCTTACAACATGAGACACATTCAACTTACATTCAACCCTAAAAATTCCTTTATTTTCACTGCGATTTCAATCTTCTAGATTGAAAACCAAACCCATGATTCATTAAGGTCAACTACTCACACATAGTCCCTTTAATCTTCATGCTCAATTTCATTCACATAAATCAAAATTCTTATTCACAAAGAATAACACATTACCACATAATATAGAAAGGCAATGTCACACACAATGGATGTTTAAACATAATAATTTCATTAAATCAAGTTCTTTCCTATCTTTTTGTTTCTCTCCTCGCCACATTCACATTTTTCCTTGGCCACCCCCTCGACTATGCCCAGAGGTGTACATATATACAAGAATAAAACTACTTGATCTTTTTAGATCCTAAACTCATTCTATACAATGAGTAACTTCTAATATTTTTCTAAAGCCTCGAAATGTTCTAACGAGAAACTTTTGTTATATTATATGTAAAAATAAAATAATTCATCTTATCTAAAACTTTCTAAAATCTACTTGCAAACTTAGAAAAATACAATTAATTGAGCAAAGAGAATCCACTCCGTTGAAGATTTTGAGATCTCCTAACTTCTAATTAATAGTGTTAATTTTATGATATCAAGAGTTCTACCAAAATAATGATATCATGATTCTAAATAAAGATGGTGCATGGTTAATATTTTTAATTTTAATTATTTCATTGTTTGTCATATAAATTTGGTAATATAAAAAAAAATAATGATATCATGATTCTAAATAAAGATGGTGCATGGTTAATATTTTTTAATTTTAATTATTTCATTGTTTGTCATATAAATCTCGTAATATAAAAAATATTTTAATGTTTTTATTTAAATTGTTGTTTGTAATATAAATTTGGATGTCATCACAAATGACTTTTGTGTGATGCTTTTTATTTTTATTATATTAAATATAAGTTCTCACCATTTAAAGTTATAATCTTTTTAATTTTTGAAATGTGATATGAAAAATTAATAATAAAATTATACATATCTAAATAAATAAATAGATATTTAAATTTTTTTGCTTATTTTCAATAAGTGATATTCATATTGTTTTGCTTAGGTGTATTTTAATAATTTAAGATTGTTTAGTGTTTAGTGTATTTAAATTAGCAATAATCTTATTACAAAAGTGGTTGATATATCTAGTTAGTAGTTTGGAAATGTAGAAAATGAGGTATACCAATCACTTTTATAAAATGGTTGTTGCTTGTTGTCAATCAACATGCCATACATAATTAATGTTTTAAGTAATTATAATACATTAATATATTAGTTAATATAATGTAATATATAATAAAAATTGTATAAATTAAAGTATTGGCTTACTAGTGTACTACGTGCCCTGATCCAAACCGACCCTTAATATGGATGGATTTTTTTTCTCTTCGCAGGTTTCGAACCGGTGACTTTAACATCACGGAGTGCCTTAATAGCACATTCCGTCACCAACTCTCCTACACCTCGAGGACTCATCAATAAATATATTACTAAAGTATTAATACATTAAAAAAGTATTGATACATTAATAAAGTAATAATACATCAACCTTAATTTCTTTAGTATTACATTACTGTAATGCATAGATTAAAGTAATAAGACATTAATTTGTAATGTAACATATTAAACTATTAATACATTAAAGTACACATTGACTAATTGATGATTGATACATTAATAATCTAATGATACTTTTATAAATTAAATTAATAAATTTAATGTATTTAATGTAATGTATAAAGTAATTTATTAATTGATTGATACTTTAATAATGTGATGTATTAATTAATCTACTCATTAATACATTAAAAAATTATTCATGATTAAAGTATCAATACACTAATAAAGTAATATGTTAATAATACATTAATAAAGTAGTCATGAATATACCTTAATGTATCTAGTAGAGCATTATTAAAGAATTAATACATTAACAAAACACTATTGCATAATTGTAATGTAATGTGTAAATTAAAGTATCAATACAATAAGATATAATGTAACATATTAATGTATTAATACATTAATATTATAATGTATAAATTAATGTATTAATGTATTAATACATTAATACATTGCTAAAGTGTTAATACACTAATCAAATAATACATTAATAATACATTATTAAAGTATTAATACATTTATTGAAAAAGATCATGGTGGTCTCTAGTTAACCATGATCATAGTTTATTATAGTCATGACAATGATTGACATTAATATATTAATGTATATGTGATGTATTAATTTAATTAAGTAATACATTAATACATTTTTACACAAATGTAATGTATATATTAAAGTATTAATTTACATTAATATATAATGTAACAAATTAATTAATTGATACATTAATAATGTAATGTATAATTAATTTATGCATTTATAGAAAATTAATTAATAGATTGCTAAAGTATTAAAACAATAATAAAGTAGTAACACATTGACTTTTATGACGTTAGTAATACATTATTTAAGTATTAATACATAATTACATTAACGCAATGTAAAAATTAAAGTATTGATACATTAATGTATAATGTAGCATATTAAACTATTAATACATTAACAATATATTATTAAAGTAATAATACATTATAAATTACATTCTTAAAGTATCAATACCTTAAGAAATATATTATTGAAGTATTAATACATTAATACATTAATTGACAATGACCATGGTTGACTATGGTTGACCATGACCATTGTTTCATATGGTTTAACATGAACATGGTTAACTTTGGTAGACCTTGTTTGACTTAAAGAAGGAAAGGTTGACTATGGTTGATCGTGGTTGTCATTCACCATGGTTGACTTTGGTTGGCCATGACCATGGTTGACTATGGTTGATCGAGGTTTATTATGGTCACCCATGCCCATGGTTGACCTTCGTTGAACATGTGGATGTGATTATGGTGGGCCATGTTGATTATGTTTAACCATAGTTTACTATGACACTATTACATTGCAATGTTGATCATATTTTGTTCATCACATTGCGACATCAGGTTTTGTTCGTCATATTATGCCACAAGATTTTGTTCATCACATTACATCATAAGGTTATGGTCATCAAATAATGAAAAAAAAAAAATTAGGTCACAATGTGGCGTTGGAATATGTTTGTCACAATCTGAGAGTAGGTTATGCTCGTCATATTCTGATGTCAGGAAATGTTCGTGTCATTTCAATGTTGGTCTCTTTTTTTCACATTGCCACATTGTTTTCTGTATATTGCATTGAGATAATGGATTGTGTTTGTCCCATTGTGATGTTTGGAAATGTCTATTAAATTGCAATGTGAGGATATGTGTGTCACATTGCAATGTGAGGATATGTTCGTCACATTGTGACGATAAGGCTATGCTCGTCACATTTCGACATCCATTTATATTTGTCCTATTTCAACGATAGGGCTACGTTCATCACATTGTGATGTCTGTAAATGTTTGTCACATTGCAACATTACTATATTTGCGACGATAGGGCTATCCTCCTCACATTGCAATGATAGTGCTATGTTCGTCACATTGCAACTTTTGTTTATGTTCATCTTGTGACGTCTATATATGTTCATCACATTGGGACGTTACTTTGTTTGGTAGATTGAAATGTTACTATGTTCGACACATTGGGACGTTTCGAAATGTTTCTCACATTGCGACGTCAAGATATGTGTGTCACATTGCAACATGAGGAAATGTTTATCACATTGTGACGACATGACGATGTGCGACTGATTGCAACATTTTTTTATGTTTGACACATTACAGCGTTACTATCCACATTGCGACGACATGTCTATTATCATCACATTGTGATGTTAGTTCATATTCGTCAAATTGTGACATTACTATGTTCAGAAGATTGCAACGTTACTATATTTGTCAGATTTTGACGCTACAATGTTCATCACTATGTGACATTACTATGTTCGATACATTGCAACATTACTATTTTTTTCACGTTGTAACGTCCAGTTTTGTTCATCACAATGCAACATCGGGGCATGTTCATCACATGAAAATTTTGGTTTATGTTCGAGAGAAGTACGAAAAAAAAAGTTTTGGAGAAGTTTAAAAAATAAACTAACTAAGTGTTTCCTTTGTGAAAGAGATAGGAACATTGAATTGATGCAATATATTACATAGAAGGAAACTTAGAGTCATATTTGTTATAAGGACATTGATAGCATATGGTCTTGAACTGTAAAATCTGTTTATTCCAAATAAGCATATATAAAATTAGAGTATGTATTTATGCATTCCACTTTTTGGTGTTGCAAATTGTGATTTTCATGATTTTCATGAAAACAGAAAGGAAGGGATAAAATAAATTATGATTTATAGTAGTAAAATGTTTAACCAAAATCCATTTATGAATAACTCTATCGATTTCGTGGCATTGTTTTTTTGGATAGATTCATACAACTAATATATTCTAATACAACTAATGTGCTCATATAAGAGCACTTTGGGAGAAAGTGTTAAATTCATCTTCAATCCTTTAAGTGTCACAAAAGCAGATTCTTCCATGCCATGATATTTTCTTTTTATATTTTATAACAAAATAATTTTTTCATTAATTTTTTTTTTTTTTATTGTAGAATCTTTCATGCTCTTGATTATGTATTTTTGTCTCTATAGTCCAGAGGGGTGTACGGTGACAACCCCTCCAATGTATAGTCATAGAAAAAATATTAGGTTTAATATGCAGAAACTCGCAAACAATGT
>ML782618.1:0-15576 GCA_009831015.1 Picea engelmannii
TGGTGCAACCAGGAGCAGGGGATTTGGACCATCCCATAGCATTTGCAAGTAGAAAACTATCAGACTCTGAGCATAATTACAACACTATAGAGTGAAAAGGTCTGGCAATGGTGTATGCACTTCAAAATTTCAGGCATTGCCTAATTGGTAAACATTTTAAGATGTTCACAGATCATTCATCCCTTAAGTACCTAGTCAACAAGCTAGTGTTGGGGCGAAGAATCTATCTGTGGTTATTTTTGTTTCAATAATTTGAGTTTGAGGTCATAGTTAAACCAGGGAAGATGAACGCATGACTTGATAACTTGTCAAGAGTCACTAATGGGGAGGAGCCTACAAAATTAGAGGATACCTTCCCTGACGTGAATTTATTTTTAGTCTAGGTCGTGGATGATTATTTTTCTGACATTATTGAGTATTTAAGTACAGGGATTGTGCCACAGGAACTTAACACCATGCAAAGGAAGAATCTGGTTGTCCGAGCAGCCGACTACCAATTGATCGCAGGGAACTTATATAAAATGGGGGCAAACAACATCTTGAGAAGGTGTGTGCTAGAACATAAAAGGCCTAGGATATTAGTAGAAGCCCATGAAGGAATAGCCATAGGAAACTATGTAGGAAAAACTACCACACAAAAGGTACTGCACGTAGGATTATGGTGACCAACTATTCACCGAGATGCAAAGGAATACTGCCAATAATGCGATGTTTGTCAGAGGGTTGGTAAACCAAACAGATGCGATGAGATGCCCTTACACCAACAGGTAACACTACACGTGTTTAACAAATGGGATATCGATTTTGTTGGGCCAATTCACCCACCCACAAGAAGATCAGGCGTGCGATACATCATCACTGCGACATAATACCTCTCAATATGGGCAGAGGCAACACAAGTTAAAGATTGCAACACAGAGACAACAACACACTTCCTGTTTGATGCAAGAGCATCGTCAACAACAAGCAAGCGCTAGCAATGCCAATGCATATTGGCACATGTTCAAAGGTGTTTAAATTGTTTTGAAGAGGGATACGCCAACACTTAAATAAAGCAGTTAAGAAAGGGCGTACTTGTAGATTGTAAACAGACCTTGAGCAATCTGCTCTCGTCTGTTGTAGGTAGAGGCATTTATGTATAATAAATGTAAGTAAGTAGCTTTGAATTCCAGATTAGACAGTTTAAGGAGTGGAGGGAAAACCGACTATAGACACCCTCATCTTGTATCATTTGTAACATTAACATTGTCAATTGAGCATAGAGCATAGAGAGGAAGAAGCAGAGAGCTGTATTTGAAAACACCCATGTATAGAAGTCCCGAATGAATACATGAAGCTTTGATTCAGACTTATGGTGTTGCGAGTTCTCTGTGTATGCAAGTTGAATGCTATGCTTAGTGTTGTTTTACTCTTTCTGTCATGCATTTGTTGTTTATGCTATGTATGTATGATTTCTTGTTGAATGTCTAAAATATGAAGAGAGGGAGAGTAAGGAATGAGTTTCAATTGTTTCTCTGTTTGAGCAAGAGTTTTCCTGCAAGGAGTGCAACAAAATTGTCTGCAAGGTGTGTGCTGACAGAAGTCAGAGTTTGTCTCTGAAAGCTCAGGAGGGATAACATTGTTCTCATTCTTGCAGAAGTACAAGTTAAGCACAGGATCCGTGCAAAGTGTGTGTAGGCCGAGTAGAGTCTCAAAGTTTGCAACCTGAGGGAATTGTTGAAATACTGCTATTGCAAGGAGTGCATAGAGTCGAAGAGGTTCAAATACTAGAGCATATTTGAAGAAGTGTCACAAGGAGTGCGTGCAGGATTTATCCCCAGAGTACTTGAGGATTTCAAGCAAGCTCAGGAGGGATAGAGTCTTCGAAGTTTTCGAAGAGAAGATCAAGAGGGCTCGTGCCTTGGAGTGTTGTAAGGAGGCGTAGCAAAGTTGTTTTGCAGGTGGACAAGTTCTGTGAAGGAATACCTTGTTCATTTTGTAGGAGTTGTCATGGAGGAATTGGATGGTCAAAATTCTTCATGGGGAATTCACGAAATTCTGAGAGCCGTCAGATCTTACAGAGGAGTAGGGAAGTTACAACAAGTATTATTCAAGTGCAAGATCAGGAGAGATTGGACCGTAGGATCCAAGTCGACAGGAGTCGTTGGATTACTCATGAATTCTCACTTCGGGGATTCGCGAGTTGAAAGACCGAAAACCTTGCACCAAGATCTGTGAAATCGTGAAGTGCGAAGTTCCGATAGGGAGAAAAGTTCTGTTGTGGGGCCAGTATTAATAACGAGTCAAAATTCACCATTTCGACATTTTGGAGGATAGGAGCTCAAGATATCTGTTCCGGGATCCTCGAAATCATGAGACACGATATAAGTACGAGTTTCGGCGGATCGAAATTTTGGGTTTTGGCAGTTGGAGTGTCAAGAATTTTGTCCCGATAGTCCCGAAGTTGTGAGTTGCGATAAGGAGTAACGAGGAGTTCAGGATCTCGACACTTCGGGTGTCGGGATACAAAGGAGGCAGCGCTTGGGGAGCGAAGTCGCGAAGTGCCGAAGCTAAGCACGAGAGACACGTGGCAGAACCACAAGGTGGGCCCGGGTGATAGAAAGGCAGACCTGTGTCGCCTAGTGAAAGGAGTCAACACTCCATTGACTTCTCGTGTCTCGGGGATTTGTGGAATGAGAGCATGGGAGCTCAACGCTAAAAATCACGAAGTGGCGAGTACCGAGAGGTGCTAGTGTTAAGCCTAGATGATGGTGACGCGTGGAGGGTGCTGACAAGGGGAGGAGCCATACTCATATCACCACTTCAGTTATCGTGAATTCGAAATACGAAGAGTTGAGAGACTTGGAAGGAGAAATCGCGAAGTCGCGAACTTCTAAGTTTCGATATCACAGGAAATATGACCACATTGTTTGGTCAGGGGGATATTGGGATTTGATGCTTCGTGTTTGATTGCGTGGGATCAATTCATAAGGACCTGTGGAGAAGCACCATTTTATGTGCGTGGGATTCCTCGAAGAGGAATCAAAGAGTCAATCCGACTCAAGGGCAGGAATTAGAATGATCTTGTAGCGGACCTTGACCCGAGGGCCGATAGAGGGTTGGGGGTTTGCGTCAAGTGGTATTAGAGCCCAGAAAGATTTCTTTTCTTTCTGTAGCAGGGGAAAGAAAGATTTACCATGCTACCGAGAAGAAGAGACAAGAAAACACCCGATCCGCCAGAGGAGATGGAAATGCTAGGAGAAAGGGGTAGGCAGGTGCCAAATCCAGCCATGGAAAGAGAGATGCATAACATACGCGCCAGACTCGTGGACGTGGAAATAAAACAAAGGCGCATAGCCGGTGTTGGAGATGTCAGTGAATCTGAAAGTGAATATGAAGCTGAACATGAAGGAGAAGAAGTTGCAGTAGAGGATGCAACAAATGAACATCTGATTAGGGATGTTGCAAGAATGAGTGCCAGGGCGAAAATGGACATTCTAGTATATGAAGGAAACCTAGATGTTGAAGAGCTTCTAGACTAGATTAGAGATCTGGACACATATTTTGACTATGAAGATGTCGAGGAAGACAAGAAGGTCAAACATGCTGTCACAAGATTGAAAGGACATGCAACATTGTGGTGGGATGAACTACAAGCTGATAGACGGTGCAATGGCAAGAAAAAAATCAAGAGTTGGGATAGAATGATCACGAAGATGAAGGCGAATTTCATACCCAAGGATTATCAAGTCACTCTGTTTCGAAGGATGCAGAACTTGAGACAAAAGATGATGACAATGAAGGAGTACAATGAAGAGTTCTACAAGCTAAACATTAGGGCAGGTCATTGCGAAAGTGATGATGAAAAGGTTTCCAGGTATATGAATGGTCTGAGATATGACATTCAGGATGATATGAGCATGATGATCATTCGGACCATTGAAGATGCTTATCAGATGGCTCTGAAGGCTGAAGAGAAGCTGAGCTGAAAGCAAAGTCAAAGAGGCCAAGGCAAAAGTCATCCTAGAGGAAAAATAGTTGTCCAAGATAGGAATCAGAAGCCTAAGGAAGAGTGGAAGAAACCTCAACCTCAAACTGAGAGAGGTGGAAGCTCATAGAGAGGGAAGTATATTGAACATAGAGGACAATATGTTGATAACAACACTTTTATTCGCACTAGAGGAAGAGGAAGAGGCAGAGGTGGAGTGATAAAATGCTTCACATGTGGAAATAATGGGCACAAATCTTATGAATTTCCACATAAGAAGAAAGAAGGTGGTGAGACTCACATTTCCGAAGCACAAAGGCAAAATGTTGAGGCAGAAGATGCTAAAGGCAGAAGATCACTGGTGATGAGGAAGGTTCTCTTAACGCCAGAAAAAGAGGCGGAGAATCCAGTGCAAAGGAACAATCTTTTTTGGACTTCTTTCAAGACCAAGGACAGGGTATGCAAGGTCATCATGGACAGTGGTAGCATAAACAATCTCGTTTCTACAGAGATGGTAGAAAAGCTGGAGCTGGAGACTATTGAACACCCAAGTCCATACAGGGTTTTGTGGCTACAAAAAGGACATCAGGTAAATGTCACTAAACAATGTTTAGTTGAATTTAAAATAGGAGGATATAACGATAAGATATTATGTGATGTCATTCCCATGGATGTTTTCCATCTATTGTTGGGTAGACCGTGGCAATATGATACGAATATGGTTCATGATGGGAGGAAGAACACATACACCCTAGAGAAGAATGGGAGAACTCACATGTTGTTGCTGATTAAGGACAAAGAGGTGAAACCTAAAGTAAGCAACAATGTACTTCTCATGAGTGGGAAGGAACTTCTTAAGGAGGTTAAGAAGAAGGAAGATCCATAATTCATCGTGGTTAGGAAACCTAGAATTGTTTTGACCAGCACAAGAGTGGATGATCTACTAGAGGAAATCCAAAAGATACTAGAGGAATTTGTTGACATAGTAGTGGACGAACTACCTCGTTCATTGCCACTGATCAGAAGTATAAGTCATCACATTGATCTTATACCTAGAGCTAATTTACCAAACAAAGCAGCGTACAGATTGACGCCGCATGAGAATGAAGAGGTCAAGAGACAAGTTCAGGATTTGATGGACAAAGGATTGGTAAGAGAAAGCTTGAGTCCATGTGTTGTTCCGACAGTACTCAGTCCAAAGAAAGATGGAGGCTGGAGAATGTGTATAGACTCAAGAGCAATTAACAAGATTACCATCAGGTATAGATTTCCATTGCCAAGGATGGACGATTTGATGGACTGCTTGAGTGGGGCAAGATTGTTTTCAAAGATTGATTTGAAAAGTGGTTATCATCAAATTCCCATGAGAGAAGGAGACAAATGGAAGACAACCTTCAAGACTAACGAGGGGTTGTATGAATGTCTTGTTATGTCGTTTGGCTTAACAAACACACCAAGTACCTTCATGAGATTGATGAATGAAGTCATGAAGGATTTCATCGGAAATTTTTTCATTGTGTATCTTGATGACATATTGATTTTCAGTAAAACAGAGGCAGAGCATCTGAAACATTTTTCTATAGTGATGCGGAGGCTACAACAAGAGAAGATGTTGATAAATATGAAGAAATCCTCATTCATGAAGACAGAGATCATTTATTTAAGGTTTGTTATTTCTGCAGACAAGTTGAGGATGGATCCAGATAAAGTGGAGGTGATTAAGAGTTGGCCATCACCAAAGAGTATATTTAAGGTTTGAAGATTTCATGGATTGGCTAGTTTCTACAGGAAGTTCATTAGGAATTTTAGTGGAATCCAATGATGGAAACCATGAAGAAAAGACATAAACCTTTTCACTAGAGGGAAGAAGTAGAGAAAAAATTCAATTTGTTGAAGAAGAAGATTACAGAACAACCAATTTTGGTGTTGCCTGATTTCAAGAGGACATTTCAGGTAAAATGTGATGTAAGTGGATTTGCAATAGGGGCATTCTTGATTCAAGAAGACAGGCCGATCACATACTTCAGTGAGAAGCTGAATGAAGCCAAAATGAAGTACTCTACATATGATAAAGAATTCTATGCTATTATTCAAGCATTGAAGAAATGAAGACACTATTTGATTCCTAAGGAGTTTGTCTTATACAGTGACAATCATGCTTCACAATTTATGACTCAACAAGAGAAGTTGAATCAAAGACATGTTAAATGGGTTGAATACATGCAGAACTTTACTTTTGTAACTAAGCATATTTCTGGAACTGCTAACAAAGTTGTTGATGCTTTGAGCAGGAAGTGTTTGCTATTGCAAGAGTTCAGAGTCAAAACTTTGGGTTTTGATAACCTCAAGGAAATGTACACAGATGATCCAGATTTTAAGGAGGCATATGAAGCAGTTGAGAATCCAATTCTCAAAGACAGAAGTCAATGGACATAATACATGATCCAGGAAGGATTACTGTTTAAGGGTAATCAACTTTGTATTCCAAAATGCTCCATGAGGGAGAATTTGCTGAAGGAGAAACACGGTGGAGGATTGGTCGGGCATTTCAGTCATGATAAGACATTCTCAAAGTTAAATGAGTCATATTTTTGGCCAGGAATGAGAGAAGACGTCAAAATATTCATGGACAGATGTAGAATTTGTCAGCATTCAAAAGGAAAGAGGCAAAATGCAGGCTTATATCAACCGTTACCCATACCAAAGAGGCTGTGGGATGCAGTAAGCATGGACTTCATATTGGGGCTGTCGAGAACACAAAGAGGGTTTGATTCAATATTTGTGGTAGTAGATAGATTTTATAAGATGGCACACTTCATACCATGTCAGAAAACCAGTGACGCAACTCACATTGCGAATCTGTTTTTCAAAGAAGTCATTCGACTTCATGGCTTACCAAGGAGCATAGTTTCGGATCGAGACACCAAGTTCATGGGACACTTCTAGAGAACCTTATGGAAAAAGTTGGGAACAAACTTGTGGTTCAGTTCATCTTATCATCCTCAGACGGATGGACAGACAGAAGTTGCGAACAAAAGTTTGGGAGACTTGCTGAGGAGTTTGGTGATAGAACATCACAGTCAGTGGGACAATATTCTACCACAGACGAAATTTGCATATAATGATTCAATCAACATAAGCATGGGGCAAAGTCCATTTCAAATTATTTATGGCATGCAACCAAGAGGAGTTTTTGAATTGAGGGATTGAGAACAGAACACAACTAGGAGTGCTAGTGCAAAAGATTTTGCAGAGGCAATGAAAGAACTTCACAGCCAAGTTAAGGAGCGATTGCAAAACTCGAGCCAAGAGGATAAGCGAAGAGCAGATCAACATAGGAGAGAATTTTTGTTCGAAGTTGGTGATTTGATCCTTGAACACTTGAGAAAGGAAAGGTTCCCAAGGGGGACATATAATAAATTGAAAATGAAGAAAATTGGGCCATGCAAGATCATAAAGAAATTTGGGGCGAATGCATATGAGATTGAATTACCCGAGGGGATCAGAATTTCTCCGATATTCAACATCTCAGATTTGTACCCATATAAAGCTGGAGAGGCAAGAGAAAACAATGAACAGATAGAGGTTTAGTGGGCTAAACAGTTGCCAGTTGTAGAGAAACCACAAATGGAAAGCATATTGGACAAAAGAGTTAGTAAGAGGACCAGGCGAAAGGAATATTTTGAATACTTGGTCAAGTGGAAGGGACATCCAGTTGAATATGCCAGCTTGGAAAATGAAGCCAAAATCCAGAAGCATGGACAGACCGTGTGAGAGCTCATGGACAGGAGCCCATGAAAATTTTCAAGCGAGGGAGTATGATGCAGGAGCATCGTTAGCAGCAAGCGAGCACGAGTAGCGCCAATGCATTTTGGCACATGTTCAAAGGTGTTTAAATTGTTTTGAAGAGGGATGTGCCAACACTTAAATAAAGCAGTTAAGAAATGGCATACTTGTAGATTGTAAATAGACCTTGAGCAATTTTCTCTCGTCTGTTGTAGGTAGAGGCATTTATGTATAATAAATGTAAGTAAGTAGCTTTGAATTCCAGATTAGA
The DNA here is from genome assembly GCA_009831015.1 of Picea engelmannii. NCBI lineage: Eukaryota > Viridiplantae > Streptophyta > Pinopsida > Pinales > Pinaceae > Picea > Picea engelmannii. The sequence continues at coordinate 8,025 of ML782618.1, forward strand.
CAGTTTTAGGAGTAGAGGGAAAACCGACTATAGACACCCTCATCTTGTATCATTTGTAACATTAACATTGTAAATTGAGCATAGAGCATAGAGAGGAAGAAGCAGAGAGTTGTATTTGAAAACACCCATGTACAAAAATCCTGAATTAATACATGAAGCTTTGATTCAGACTTATGGTGTTGTGATGTTCTCTGCGTATGCATGTTGAATGTTATGCTTAGTGTTGTTTTACTCTTTCTGTCATGCATTTGTTGTTTATGCTATGTATGTATGATTTCTTGTTGAATGTATGAAATCTGAAGAGAGGGAGAATAAGGAATGAGTTTCAATTGTTTCTTTGTCTGAGCAAGAGTTTTCTTGCAAGGAGTGCAGTGAAATTGTTCGCAAGGTGTGCGCTGACAGAGTTCATCTCTGAAAGCTCAGGAGGGATAACATTGTTCTCATTCTTGTAGAAGTGCAAGTTAAGCACATGAGCCGTGCAAAGTGTGCGTAGGCCGAGTAGAGTCTCAGAGTTTGCAACCTGATGGAATTGTTGAAAGACTACTGTTGCAAGGAGTGCACAGAGTCGAAGAGGTTCAAATACTAGAACGTATTTGAAGAAGTGCCGCAAGGAGTGCGCGCAGGAGTTATCCCCAGAGTACTTGAGGATTTCAAGCAAGCTCAGGAGGGATAGAGTCTTCGAAGTTGTCGAAGAGAAGCTCAAGAGGGATCGTGCCTTGGAGTGTTGTAAGGAGGCATAGAAAATTTGTTTTGTAGGTGGACAAGTTCCATGAAGGAATACCTTGTTCATTTCGTAGGAGTTGTCAAGGAGGAATTGGACGGTCAAAATTCTCCATGGGGAATTCACGAAATTCTGAGAGCCGTCAGATCTTGTAGAGGAGCAGGGAAGTTACATAAAGTATTCTTCAAGTGCAAGCTCAGGAGAGATTGGACCGTAGGATCCAAGTCGACAAGAGTCGTTGGATCACTCGTGAATTCTCACTTTGTGGATTCATGAGTTGAAGGACCGAAAACCTTGCACCAAGATCCGCGAAATCGTGAAGTGCTAAGTCTCGACAGGGCAAGAAGTTCCTTTGTGGGGCCAGTATTAATAATGAGTCAGAATTCGTCATTTCGGCATTTCGAAGGATAGGAGCTTGAGATATCTGTTTCGGGATCCCCGAAATCGTGAGACGTGATATAAGTAAGGGGAAAGGATGTCGTCAACCATTTTGGTGGATCGACATTTCGGGTTTCGGCAGTTGGAGAGTCAAGAATTTTGTCTCGATAGTTCCAAAGTTGCGAGTTGGGATAGGGAGTAACGAGGAGTTCGGGATCTCGACACTTCAGGTGTCGGGATACAAAGGAGGCAGTGCTTGGGGAGCGAAGTAATGAAGTTCCGAAGCTAGGCATGAGAGACACATGGCAGAACCACAAGGTGGGCTTGGGTGATCGAAAGACGGACCCGTGTCACCTAGTGAAAGGAGTCAACACTCCATTGACTTCTTGCGTCTCAGGGATTTGTGGAATGAGAGCACGGGAGCTCGACATTGAAACTCGTGAAGTGGCGAGTAGTGAGAGGTGCTAGTGTTAAGCCTAGCCGATGGTCACGCGTGGAGGGTGCTGACAAGGGGAGGAGCCATACCCATATCGACACTTTGGTTATCGTGAATTCGGAAGATGAAAAGTTGAGAGACTTGGAAGGAGAAATCACAAAGTCATGAACTCCGAAGTTCCGATATCGCGGGAAATATGATGACATTGTTTGGTCAGGAGGAGATTGGGATTTGAGGCTTCGTGTTTGATTGTGTGGGGTCAATTCATAAGGACCTATGGAGAAGCACCATTTTATGTGCATGGGATTCCCCGAAGAGGAATCAAAGAGTCAATCCGACTCAAGGGCAGAAATTAGAACGATCATGTAGCGGACCTTGACCCGAGGGCCGGTAGAGGGTTGGGGGTCTACGTCACTGTTTGAACATGTGCTCACCATATTTGGATGCCAAAGGATTTTGATGAGTGACCAAGGCACTCACTTTATCAACAACAATATTAGAGCTCTGACTGAAGAATTTGAGGTCTATCATCAGAGAAGTATGCCATACCACTCTCAGACAAATTCAATAGTGGAGGCCTTCAACACGATTCTAGAGAATTCCTTAACCAAGATTTGCAATGTCAATAGGGACGACTGGGATTAAAAAATACCAATGGTACTATGGGCATATAGAACCACCTGTAAGAATTTGACAAGGAAAACACCAATTATATTGGTGTATGGACAAGAAGCAGTCGTGCCATTAGAATTATTGGTACCAATTCTGCATGTCGCAACAATTATAACCTTGATAGAGAGAGGCGCAGTACGAGAAAGGTTAAGACAACTGATGAGCATGGAAGAATATAGGATTCTAGAAGGTTTTCACCAAGAAGTACAAAAAGAAAGGGAAAAATCTTGGCATGACTGACATATCAAGAGAAAATTTTTCAAGGAAGGAGACCTAGTCCTACTGTATGACAAAAAGTTTTTTCAACATCCAGGAAAGTTCATAATGTATTGGTTGGGACCATATGAGGTCAAGACTATCACGAAAGGAGGAGATGTATATTTGAAGTATTTGGAAGGAACATAATTGAGGGGCATGATCAATGGGAGTCGACTGAAGCTGTACAAGGACAGTTGACCACCTGCAACTTGAAAGTTACCGTGTAGTTTAAACAAAAAAAATAGTTTGCGTGCACAAGTCAGCCAGTTAGCGCGATGAAAAAGAAAATATTTTTCATGCACATGTCACCGAGTCAGCATGAGGAAACAAGAATACCACGCCAGAAGAAAAGGGTATCAAATCCAAGGACTCTATGCGCTAAAAAATCCCAACGCGCTAGAAAAAGGACCAACGGTCGGAAAACACGACAATTCGGAAAATGACGGTTGAGGAATGAAGGTGCCAACTAGTGGTGATCGTTTAAATTATGAAAAACACATGAGAGTCCATACACAAAGGTAAAGAACTTAGTATGATGGAAAGGGAAAAGTTTGAAAACATGATGCATAGGAAAACAGTTAACAAGTACAAAGTTACCACATGCAGGACACACCGCCAAAAGTGAAAAAGGGACAACTGTTAGTGAATAACATTTTTCACTTATCCATCCCTCTATAATGTTAGAAAAAGGTGGAAAACAACTCATTGTGTCAATTGCTAAGGAGAAGAACACAGGGCTAGTATTTTCCTGGTTACTATAATGATTTTGGGTAGGCCCTTCTAGCTCTACCGATTCTTCCTGGTGAACTGAAGAGTGATCAACTGAATCGATATCCATATGAAATACTCTGTATCTACAAAGGTATCCTTCTTTCTAGAAGGTTCTAACTTCATCCTCTTCTCCTTCATTACATGGATGCGCACAAATCTATGTCTGGATAGTTTTCTCCATGTCTTTAGCTATAGGCCATCTAAATTTTTGCCTCCTGCAACCGTTATTATAGCTCCCTCTCATAACTATTACTTGTGACTTTCCCTGAACAAGAAACAAGGAAAACAACATCTCCATGGTAATCTCCATGGAATTTTCAAGATAACCTACTTGGAACAAGGTCAACAACCAAGAACATCTCCTAGAGGAGATCAATTTATCTTGTAAACACGTGCATTATTAATATGAGCATTCACCTAATGGTATTCGTACCAATTATAATCAAGTGTTTACTAAACTAGCAATAGAGATAACAATAATAGAATTTAAAGACTATTATTCTAGTTACAACACTTGCTTAAACTACAACAATATAAAAATATCAAACCTGGAGTTTAGTTGTTGTTGTCCCACTCGAGTTGCTCTCTATAATTTCCTTGGTCATGTGCTTGGAAGCACTACTGTCTAAAGGACATACTCTTCATCCTTTGACTTCTACTCTTCAACATCTACTGCATGTGCATGGTGATTCTTCTTTCTCTTTTCATGGTTAAGAGGACATTGTGCAACATAATATCCCATGTCCTTGTAGTTGTAGCATCTAATATTTGACTCATCCTTCCCATGGCGTGGTTTCTTAGACTTCTTCAAGATTCCTTCTTCTCTTTCCTTTCTCTTCTTCACTTGGGAAACGAGTGATTGATTTTCATCATCATTAGTCTTCTATGATTTGGATATCAACCTGGATTCCTCTTGGGGGCAGTCTTCCCATAGCTTGTTGAACTTGGGAAATTTCCTTCTGGCGCAAATCCCTTGAACAAATGGATCCCAAGAGGAGGGAAATACATTGAGTGTAGTAGTCACGAGTTCAACATTTTCTACTAGATCTCCGATAGCTTCTAGCTGGTCCTTGATCTATGATATCCTCACGAAATAGTTGGCTATTTTTTTTGGCTTGTTCATTGACACATTTATGAGTTGATGCCTTAGAGTAAGCTTTCGACTAGTTTTATTAATTTCATGAATTATGGTTAGGGAATAAAACATTTCCTTCGGCATCTTCAGATGATCCTTTATTGAGTCTTCCAAGATCCTCTTGGCCTTGACTTCATTCTTCCCAAACTTCACTTTGATATCTTCTTCTTTTGGTTCTAGAAGCATCTGCTTGATATGATCCAATACATCATTATCTCTTAGAACGAGGAGAAATTTTTGCTTCTAGGATATGAATTTATTTGTTCCATCCAATCTATCTTCAACTCTCATGATGGTTGAGACTTTTCATTGGTAGAAACCCTAGCACTGAAAAACCTTGATTTTTCAAACTTCACCAAACTGCATACTGAGGGTTTCAGGGATTGCACTAGATTAGGGTGCACTTCTATGTGAATGAATTATTCTCAACATCCTTGGGACAATGATAAAAAATATTAACAAAGTATTGCAGCTGCAAGGTGTTGTTGTAGTGATCTTCCTTCCAATGGTCAAACTGTTCTGAAGGTAACCAACTCCGATACCATGTTAGCTTTTCCTTATTTACAGAGCATTATAGTTACTAGTGTTCTTTTACTTAATTACCATTAGCAAACACACACACACACACACACACACACACACACACACACACACACACACACATATCATGTATTGAGCAATAACAACATAAACAAGAGACAAAAAGAACAGAAGAGATTTATCCTGGGAAAACCCCAAATGGGGGAAAAACCAAGAAACCTTTCTTAGATAGATTACATGCACAAACCAAGTCCAAACAGATAAACCCTAGATCGAAGGATATCTCAACTAGAAATACCACCACAGTAACAACAACAAAACAATGCCAAGATAGTGCACCACTACCAGGAGTAGTGCACAAGAGAAAGATTCCAGAAAAATTGAACAAGAAGAAACTTTGTCACTACAATAGTTGCATCACCTTCTCCAAAATTACACCTTGCTTCTGTGTCGATGAGAGAGTGTGAGTGAGAGAACAAATGAGCCAAGGCACCTCCTATTTATAGTCTTCCTGGCCACTTTACTGGGCCGACTTATCCTCTAAAAAGATGACACTTCAATATTCTTTATTCTTCTGGGTCGACTTCTCTTCTAGGGTATTTTCACATCTATCCAATGGATCTCTTGCTTCTAGAATCTTTTTTTAATCTAATAAAGGTCAACTAGGATGGAAAGTTCCTCTCGCGGCTACCAAACATCAACAAGTTAATGGGAGAGTCGAAAGGAAGAAGAAGAGGTGATTAGATGGCTTGATTGGTAATCGAGGTCAATTTCCAAATAGGGGAAGGATTTGGAAAAGCAAGATAGGGTAAGGGATTGATTTTTAAATTAGGAGATAAAAGGAAAGAAGGGACTTGATTTTAAAATCAAGTCTGATTTGGAAATCAAAAAAAAGAAGAGAAAAAGGAGCCTAATTTTGAAAGCGGACCATATTTGGGAATCATAGGGGGGATGTTTGAAAAGCAAGCAAGTAAGAAAAAAAATTGAATTCAAACTCGAAAAGACAATTATATTATGTTATCCCCATTTTGTGGATAACTAAGGAGATTATGTCTCGAGGCCCTCAGGTTGTAGATATGGAGTGTCGATAGACTACATGACCAACAATACCCTTTTGCATAGATGGAAACCCCTCTCACAATGACATATGGTCACATATTTCCAGATGGAATCCACCACATCAATTGGCTTCTAGAAGGCAGTGGGCCTTGCTCCATGAGGTACAAGTCAATATTACAATGAGCATAATTTCAATATCTATCCAGTTAAGTATGTTGTATCTTAGATTTCTCTAGATTTCATGATATATTCTTGGACATTATTCCTTTTTCCCCGCTTCATCTTGGTGGTTTAAATTATTCCATAGTAAGTGGTCTTCCTTGGGGGTGGGTTTGCTACTAGGAACTCCCTTAAAGAGCCATCATACCGTTCTCAGCCATACTTACCACTTTCCATCATTATTCCCCTCCATTTCCTTGTATCTTGGGATTTTAGGGTGTATTGACCCAAGAAGGGGTTGTCCCTCGTTATATGGGAAGAAGGGGTTGAAGGCCTAGAGGGATTGATGTTTGGTAAAGGATAAAAGTCTTATATGATCCTTCCAGATGCTTTGCCTAGGGATCACCCAAGAAAGTAGTGAAACACTTATATTTGAGTAAAGGGGACCCACAATATAATAAAGAATGCTTAAAAGGTTAGTTCAAGGATAGGAGGTCTCATCACAAGCCGACCTATCATGTCCATGAATATCTAGTGGTATGACATTGCCATCATCTGGTCACCAAACTAGGGTAATGACTCTCAGTTGCATGGCTAAGAGAAAGGGGGTCTCATCACGAGCCAACCTTATCATTTACCCTAAATGTATGTGGGAGACATTGCCATTATCTGGTCATCACGCCAGAGAACTGACCTTCAACCTCTCCTTAAAATTATGAAAGAATAAAAGAATGGCAATTAATGGGCTTGAGAAAAGTGCATTGCGGACGAAGGTACCCCACACTCTCTACAAAGGCACCCATGAATGAGACACTATGAACCCTTGCATGTCATGAGACCTATTCCCATTGAGTCTTGACCCCAACCACTTCATCCACTTTACATGGCTTAGAGAGGGATCTCTTGGAAACTCTCCTTGACCTAGGGCAATATATACCTAATAGGACACCTCATCAACCCTCCCATATTCAAGCTTGACAAGTCGCATAGTGTATTTGAGCAATTAATTGTTTGATATAGTGATATTTGATGCACATACTTAGGTGGATCATTTATTGATTGGATTCACTTATCATCATGTTATGAATTGAGATCCTTGGAGGACACACTCATTTGTCTTTGTAGGACCTAGTTGGTGGACAATTTTTGGAGAACAAGCCTAGCTTGGGATTCCATGGGGCTGCAAGCCCACAAGTTGGATTCCAAGGGCCCACATTCTGGATGAGGAAGATCAAACTTTAAAGGCCTTGAATATGACTTGGACGATGTATCCTATCCCCTACATGCCAAACGTTTTTCCTAGGAGAGGAAAAACGTCTCCTTTTTTAGCATGACATCATATAGGGGTTTAGGGATTGGTGGTGATGTAGCCACTCATTGACACATGGATGTTTTGAGGAGAAGAAGTTCTTCACCATGAGGA
>ML782618.1:15676-43150 GCA_009831015.1 Picea engelmannii
AGAAGTGTCCCATGAACTTGGTGTCTCGATCCGAAACTATGCTCCTTGGTAAGCCATGAAGTCGAATGACTTCTTTGAAAAACAGATTCGCAATGTGAGTTGCGTCACTGGTTTTCTGACATGGTATGAAGTGTGCCATCTTATAAAATCTATCTACTACCACAAATATTGAATCAAACCCTCTTTGTGTTCTCGACAGCCCCAATATGAAGTCCATGCTTACTGCATCCCACAGCCTCTTTGGTATGGGTAACGGTTGATATAAGCCTGCATTTTGCCTCTTTCCTTTTGAATGCTGACAAATTCTACATCTGTCCATGAATATTTTGACGTCTTCTCTCATTCCTGGCCAAAAATATGACTCATTTAACTTTGAGAATGTCTTATCATGACTGAAATGCCCGACCAATCCTCCACCGTGTTTCTCCTTCAGCAAATTCTCCCTCATGGAGCATTTTGGAATACAAAGTTGATTACCCTTAAACAGTAATCCTTCCTGGATCATGTATTATGTCCATTGACTTCTGTCTTTGAGAATTGGATTCTCAACTGCTTCATATGCCTCCTTAAAATCTGGATCATCTGTGTACATTTCCTTGAGGTTATCAAAACCCAAAGTTTTGACTCTGAACTCTTGCAATAGCAAACACTTCCTGCTCAAAGCATCAACAACTTTGTTAGCAGTTCCAGAAATATGCTTAGTTACAAAAGTAAAGTTCTGCATGTATTCAACCCATTTAACATGTCTTTGATTCAACTTCTCTTGTTGAGTCATAAATTGTGAAGCATGATTGTCACTGTATAAGACAAACTCCTTAGGAATCAAATAGTGTCTTCATTTCTTCAATGCTTGAATAATAGCATAGAATTCTTTATCATATGTAGAGTACTTCATTTTGGCTTCATTCAGCTTCTCACTGAAGTATGTGATCGGCCTGTCTTCTTGAATCAAGAATGCCCCTATTGCAAATCCACTTACATCACATTTTACCTGAAATGTCCTCTTGAAATCAGGCAACACCAAAATTGGTTGTTCTGTAATCTTCTTCTTCAACAAATTGAATTTTTTCTCTACTTCTTCCCTCTAGTGAAAAGGTTTATGTCTTTTCTTCATGGTTTCCATCATTGGATTCCACTAAAATTCCTAATGAACTTCCTGTAGAAACTAGCCAATCCATGAAATCTTCAAACCTTAAATATACTCTTTGGTGATGGCCAACTCTTAATCACCTCCACTTTATCTGGATCCATCCTCAACTTGTCTGCAGAAATAACAAACCTTAAATAAATGATCTCTGTCTTCATGAATGAGGATTTCTTCATATTTATCAACATCTTCTCTTGTTGTAGCCTCCGCATCACTATAGAAAAATGTTTCAGATGCTCTGCCTCTGTTTTACTGAAAATCAATATGTCATCAAGATACACAATGAAAAAATTTCCGATGAAATCCTTCATGACTTCATTCATCAATCTCATGAAGGTACTTGGTGTGTTTGTTAAGCCAAACGACATAACAAGACATTCATACAACCCCTCGTTAGTCTTGAAGGTTGTCTTCCATTTGTCTCCTTCTCTCATGGGAATTTGATGATAACCACTTTTCAAATCAATCTTTGAAAACAATCTTGCCCCACTCAAGCAGTCCATCAAATCGTCCATCCTTGGCAATGGAAATCTATACCTGATGGTAATCTTGTTAATTGCTCTTGAGTCTATACACATTCTCCAGCCTCCATCTTTCTTTGGACTGAGTACTGTCGGAACAACACATGGACTCAAGCTTTCTCTTACCAATCCTTTGTCCATCAAATCCTGAACTTGTCTCTTGACCTCTTCATTCTCATGCGGCGTCAATCTGTACGCTGCTTTGTTTGGTAAATTAGCTCTAGGTATAAGATCAATGTGATGACTTATACTTCTGATCAGTGGCAATGAACGAGGTAGTTCGTCCACTACTATGTCAACAAATTCCTCTAGTATCTTTTGGATTTCCTCTAGTAGATCATCCACTCTTGTGCTGGTCAAAACAATTCTAGGTTTCCTAACCACGATGAATTATGGATCTTCCTTCTTCTTAACCTCCTTAAGAAGTTCCTTCCCACTCATGAGAAGTACATTGTTGCTTACTTTAGGTTTCACCTCTTTGTCCTTAATCAGCAACAACATGTGAGTTCTCCCATTCTTCTCTAGGGTGTATGTGTTCTTCCTCCCATCATGAACCATATTCGTATCATATTGCCACGGTCTACCCAACAATAGATGGAAAACATCCATGGGAATGACATCACATAATATCTTATCGTTATATCCTCCTATTTTAAATTCAACTAAACATTGTTTAGTGACATTTACCTGATGTCCTTTTTGTAGCCACAAAACCCTGTATGGACTTGGGTGTTCAATAGTCTCCAGCTCCAGCTTTTCTACCATCTCTGTAGAAACGAGATTGTTTATGCTACCACTGTCCATGATGACCTTGCATACCCTGTCCTTGGTCTTGAAAGAAGTCCAAAAAAGATTGTTCCTTTGCACTGGATTCTCCGCCTCTTTTTCTGGCGTTAAGAGAACCTTCCTCATCACCAGTGATCTTCTGCCTTTAGCATCTTCTGCCTCAACATTTTGCCTTTGTGCTTCGGAAATGTGAGTCTCACCACCTTCTTTCTTCTTATGTGGAAATTCATAAGATTTGTGCCCATTATTTCCACATGTGAAGCATTTTATCACTCCACCTCTGCCTCTTCCTCTTCCTCTAGTGCGAATAAAAGTGTTGTTATCAACATATTGTCCTCTATGTTCAATATACTTCCCTCTCTATGAGCTTCCACCTCTCTCAGTTTGAGGTTGAGGTTTCTTCCACTCTTCCTTAGGCTTCTGATTCCTATCTTGGACAACTATTTTTCCTCTAGGATGACTTTTGCCTTGGCCTCTTTGACTTTGCTTTCAGCTCAGCTTCTCTTCAGCCTTCAGAGCCATCTGATAAGCATCTTCAATGGTCCGAATGATCATCATGCTCATATCATCCTGAATGTCATATCTCAGACCATTCATATACCTGGAAACCTTTTCATCATCACTTTCGCAATGACCTGCCCTAATGTTTAGCTTGTAGAACTCTTCATTGTACTCCTTCATTGTCATCATCTTTTGTCTCAAGTTCTGCATCCTTCGAAACAGAGTGACTTGATAATCCTTGGGTATGAAATTCGCCTTCATCTTCGTGATCATTCTATCCCAACTCTTGATTTTTTTCTTGCCATTGCACCGTCTATCAGCTTGTAGTTCATCCCACCACAATGTTGCATGTCCTTTCAATCTTGTGACAGCATGTTTGACCTTCTTGTCTTCCTCGACATCTTCATAGTCAAAATATGTGTCCAGATCTCTAATCTAGTCTAGAAGCTCTTCAACATCTAGGTTTCCTTCATATACTAGAATGTCCATTTTCGCCCTGGCACTCATTCTTGCAACATCCCTAATCAGATGTTCATTTGTTGCATCCTCTACTGCAACTTCTTCTCCTTCATGTTCAGCTTCATATTCACTTTCAGATTCACTGACATCTCCAACACCGGCTATGCGCCTTTGTTTTATTTCCACGTCCACGAGTCTGGCGCGTATGTTATGCATCTCTCTTTCCATGGCTGGATTTGGCACCTGCCTACCCCTTTCTCCTAGCATTTCCATCTCCTCTGGCGGATCGGGTGTTTTCTTGTCTCTTCTTCTCGGTAGCATGGTAAATCTTTCTTTCCCCTGCTACAGAAAGAAAAGAAATCTTTCTGGGCTCTAATACCACTTGACGCAAACCCCCAACCCTCTATCGGCCCTCGGGTCAAGGTCCGCTACAAGATCATTCTAATTCCTGCCCTTGAGTCGGATTGACTCTTTGATTCCTCTTCGAGGAATCCCACGCACATAAAATGGTGCTTCTCCACAGGTCCTTATGAATTGATCCCACGCAATCAAACACGAAGCATCAAATCCCAATATCCCCCTGACCAAACAATGTGGTCATATTTCCTGTGATATCGAAACTTAGAAGTTCGCGACTTCGCGATTTCTCCTTCCAAGTCTCTCAACTCTTCGTATTTCGAATTCACGATAACTGAAGTGGTGATATGAGTATGGCTCCTCCCCTTGTCAGCACCCTCCACGCGTCACCATCATCTAGGCTTAACACTAGCACCTCTCGGTACTCGCCACTTCGTGATTTTTAGCGTTGAGCTCCCATGCTCTCATTCCACAAATCCCCGAGACACGAGAAGTCAATGGAGTGTTGACTCCTTTCACTAGGCGACACAGGTCTGCCTTTCTATCACCCGGGCCCACCTTGTGGTTCTGCCACGTGTCTCTCGTGCTTAGCTTCGGCACTTCGCGACTTCGCTCCCCAAGCGCTGCCTCCTTTGTATCCCGACACCCGAAGTGTCGAGATCCTGAACTCCTCGTTACTCCTTATCGCAACTCACAACTTCGGGACTATCGGGACAAAATTCTTGACACTCCAACTGCCAAAACCCAAAATTTCGATCCGCCGAAACTCGTACTTATATCGTGTCTCATGATTTCGAGGATCCCGGAACAGATATCTTGAGCTCCTATCCTCCAAAATGTCGAAATGGTGAATTTTGACTCGTTATTAATACTGGCCCCACAACAGAACTTTTCTCCCTATCGGAACTTCGCACTTCACGATTTCACAGATCTTGGTGCAAGGTTTTCGGTCTTTCAACTCGCGAATCCCCGAAGTGAGAATTCATGAGTAATCCAACGACTCCTGTCGACTTGGATCCTACGGTCCAATCTCTCCTGATCTTGCACTTGAATAATACTTGTTGTAACTTCCCTACTCCTCTGTAAGATCTGACGGCTCTCAGAATTTCGTGAATTCCCCATGAAGAATTTTGACCATCCAATTCCTCCATGACAACTCCTACAAAATGAACAAGGTATTCCTTCACAGAACTTGTCCACCTGCAAAACAACTTTGCTACGCCTCCTTACAACACTCCAAGGCACGAGCCCTCTTGATCTTCTCTTCGAAAACTTCGAAGACTCTATCCCTCCTGAGCTTGCTTGAAATCCTCAAGTACTCTGGGGATAAATCCTGCACGCACTCCTTGTGACACTTCTTCAAATATGCTCTAGTATTTGAACCTCTTCGACTCTATGCACTCCTTGCAATAGCAGTATTTCAACAATTCCCTCAGGTTGCAAACTTTGAGACTCTACTCGGCCTACACACACTTTGCACGGATCCTGTGCTTAACTTGTACTTCTGCAAGAATGAGAACAATGTTATCCCTCCTGAGCTTTCAGAGACAAACTCTGACTTCTGTCAGCACACACCTTGCAGACAATTTTGTTGCACTCCTTGCAGGAAAACTCTTGCTCAAACAGAGAAACAATTGAAACTCATTCCTTACTCTCCCTCTCTTCATATTTTAGACATTCAACAAGAAATCATACATACATAGCATAAACAACAAATGCATGACAGAAAGAGTAAAACAACACTAAGCATAGCATTCAACTTGCATACACAGAGAACTCGCAACACCATAAGTCTGAATCAAAGCTTCATGTATTCATTCGGGACTTCTATACATGGGTGTTTTCAAATACAGCTCTCTGCTTCTTCCTCTCTATGCTCTATGCTCAATTGACAATGTTAATGTTACAAATGATACAAGATGAGGGTGTCTATAGTCGGTTTTCCCTCCACTCCTTAAACTGTCTAATCTGGAATTCAAAGCTACTTACTTACATTTATTATACATAAATGCCTCTACCTACAACAGACGAGAGCAGATTGCTCAAGGTCTGTTTACAATCTACAAGTACGCCCTTTCTTAACTGCTTTATTTAAGTGTTGGCGTATCCCTCTTCAAAACAATTTAAACACCTTTGAACATGTGCCAATATGCATTGGCATTGCTAGCGCTTGCTTGTTGTTGACGATGCTCTTGCATCAAACAGGAAGTGTGTTGTTGTCTCTGTGTTGCAATCTTTAACTTGTGTTGCCTCTGCCCATATTGAGAGGTATTATGTCGCAGTGATGATGTATCGCACGCCTGATCTTCTTGTGGGTGGGTGAATTGGCCCAACAAAATCGATATCCCATTTGTTAAACACGTGTAGTGTTACCTGTTGGTGTAAGGGCATCTCATCGCATCTGTTTGGTTTACCAACCCTCTGACAAACATCGCATTATTGGCAGTATTCCTTTGCATCTCGGTGAATAGTTGGTCACCATAATCCTACGTGCAGTACCTTTTGTGTGGTAGTTTTTCCTACATAGTTTCCTATGGCTATTCCTTCATGGGCTTCTACTAATATCCTAGGCCTTTTATGTTCTAGCACACACCTTCTCAAGATGTTGTTTGCCCCCATTTTATATAAGTTCCCTGCGATCAATTGGTAGTCGGCTGCTCGGACAACCAGATTCTTCCTTTGCATGGTGTTAAGTTCCTGTGGCACAATCCCTGTACTTAAATACTCAATAATGTCAGAAAAATAATCATCCACGACCTAGACTAAAAATAAATTCACGTCAGGGAAGGTATCCTCTAATTTTGTAGGCTCCTCCCCATTAGTGACTCTTGACAAGTTATCAAGTCATGCGTTCATCTTCCCTGGTTTAACTATGACCTCAAACTCAAATTATTGAAACAAAAATAACCACAGATAGATTCTTCGCCCCAACACTAGCTTGTTGACTAGGTACTTAAGGGATGAATGATCTGTGAACATCTTAAAATGTTTACCAATTAGGCAATGCCTGAAATTTTGAAGTGCATACACCATTGCCAGACCTTTTCACTCTATAGTGTTGTAATTATGCTCAGAGTCTGATAGTTTTCTACTTGCAAATGCTATGGGATGGTCCAAATCCCCTGCTCCTGGTTGCACCAGAATATCTCTAAGGGATATGGTTGATGCATCTACATGCACATGGAATGTCTTCTCCCAATATGGAAAGACTAAGATGGGTGTTGTGACCATCTTCTCCTTCAGGGTGTCCAACCCTTGTTGATAGTTCTCATTCCACTAGAATTTAGTATCCTTCTTGAGAAATTTCTCCATCGACGTAGTGATCTGCGCATACCCCTTTTGTAATATCCTGTATGTACCAATGTGGCTCGCAGTTGGTGCACTGATTTCGATGGTGGTAAGTTCACAATTACTACAATATTTGTAGGATCCACGATCAAATTGTTGATATTATGGTAGCTGCGGGAGGTATTTACCTCCACGTGTAAACCTGACGAGGATAGAATACTCCAGGAAGCAAGAAGAAACCCTAATGAGTTGCAAGAAGAAATTCTAATGAGTTGGCTAATAACCCTAGAAGACTTGTCATCTCAAGAAGATAATTTATATTAGGTTATTAGCCTCCAATAGAAGAAGTCAGCCATAAATAATAATATATATTGGACAGACAGATACCCAGAATGAGAAGTCGACCCAAGCAGTTGGCCAGAATTAGTATAAATATAGGAGGTCAGTTCTCATTCTAGCAGGTAGTCTCAGAATTGCATAACAACACTTGTGCGCACTGCAGTTGCCCAGTTTATGCACAGGTTTGGAGGAGAGTTGTCGTTGTAGCTACTGCAGCTAGAAGTTACACTTGGACTATCTCTTAACTAGGGTTTGGAACATCTGATCAGCTCTTGTTGGTGCGCTATCCTTGGGGAAAGGTGTGCTACCCTTTGTTTGGCTATCTATCCTAGGGTTTTCTTCCAGAGTGATTCTCTGTCAAGTTTAAGGTGCTCGGAGGGTGGCTTCGACCTATGGTTGGGTGACAATAGAGATATTGTCAATGGTAAAATGAGCACATACATTATATTCTAACAGGTTATGGGCCCACACCTCCTTCATTTAGTCTAAACGCTGGAAGGAAACATAGTCGTTAGGATATTGAGCTCGTTGAGGAACTGCCGCTAGGGTTACTAGCAGAAGCAACTTCCAAGACATTGTTGCTAGGGTCACTAGCAGGAGCAGTTGCAGAAACCCTAATCCTCTCATTGAGGCACATTAAGTGAAGGGATTGACCTAATCTCTAGATAGATCAGTGCACCCTAGCCTAGCGCATCTCCTGGGTACTCTCAACAATCCAAGACGTTAAGTTTGAGTTTCTGGTCAAATCTAGGGTTGACCAAGTCAAAGCAGCCATGACTTACTCTATGAAGTTAGAAAACAAGTTAGATGGAGCTTCTAACTTCAGAGCATGAAAGATGAGGATTGACCTCATCCTTGCCAAGAATAAAGTGTTGTATATCGTGAAAGGAAAGATCGTGAAACCAGAGTTTGAAGAAGGAAAAGAGAAGGAACCATAGAACATTGTAGTTATGGAGAAGTTCAAATATGGTGACATCAATGTTATGAGTATCATAGTGGAATATATAAAATACCACTTGATACGCTACATCTCCCATCTTGACTCATCGAAGAATATGTATGATGCCCTAACAAACCTCTTCTCAGTGATAAACATTAGACAAATAATGAGTCTGAAGAATGAGCTTTGTGACATGAATATGAATGATGATGAAATCATAACATCATACTTTGTGAGAATATCTCAGTTAAGAGATCAACTACAAGATATCGAAGAAATCATTTCAAAGAAGGAATTGGTAAACATAGTACTCAATGGTCTTCCCAAGACGTGGGATGCATTTGTCGCAAGCATGAACATATGGAAGGAGTATCCTACATTTGAAGAACTTTGAACTTGTTGTGCTCAAGAAGAAACCAGGATCAGTGCAAAAGAGAAACCCCAAAAGAAGTATGATGATCAAGCCTTCACAACAAGATTCAAGAATTTCAGGAACAAAAGGAAGTTTGGTTCAAGGAGGAAGCCAAATCAAGAGAAAGACATTTCAGAAATACAATGCTTCAACTGTYGAAAGTATGGTCACTACAAGAATCATTGTCCCAAGCTAAGGAAAAGGAAGGAAAAACATGAAGCATCGGTTGCCAAAGAAAAGGAACCTACAAAGAAGACTAAGCAGGATGAAAGAGACTTCTTCTTCTAAAGGTAACAATACTCTTCTTATTTCTTGTACATATATTGTTTGCATAGTCTCTGTACATATCTTGTATATATATCTCTTAAAAGATAATATGTTCCAAGAAGAATTATACTTATGGAAGAACAACAAGAATAACGATTTCTATCATTATACAAGTCAGATAATACACATGAAGGAATGCATCAAACAAATCATGTGGAAGATATTACAAGATAAGTCGAAATCAGAATCAATCATGAAGAGACTTAGAAGAAACACAGACAGAAAGAAGTCAACAATCAAGAGAAAAATGGAGAAAGGCTTATGACATTTTGCATAGGACAATAAGATGTGAGTGTGGACTCTGTTAGATGGAGAGAGTTGATTATATATTGCAGAAGACAATAAGGATGCAGACAGAAGCGTGGACTCTGTTAGATGGAGGGAGCCAATTATATGCACTCAAACATGAAGCGAGTATTAGGAGGGAGCTAATCCTATGATCCATTGAAGATGATGAAATATATATCCATGGTAGAAACCATGAAAGATAGTATGTATTCAGTTCAACCTTAGAAGAAGTCTTCTTCGAAGAGAAGCCTTAAAGTATCCCTGGTTGTCCATCCACATCCATGATTCTATAATGAAAGGAAGAAGTGGAATATTTAGGGCATGGAATCTATAAGAAACTCCATGGACCCAAGAGCTAAAGAAAAACATTAGGATGAACATGAAGATTCCAAGAAAGAAAGAGAAGCCAGAACAACCAGTCATTAAGAATCACAAGATTACTAGCCTAATATGAACTCACTAAAATCAATCAAGCAGAGGAATTGAAAGTTGTGATGAAGAACAGTGTATATATGCAAGCATTGCAAGATCAAGAGCTAGAGGTTCTCCCAGATGGAGGAAGAATACTATGATGATTACTTGTTCCAGTAAACCAGACATACCTCTACATGAGTCATTATATCATCTACAACATCCATGAGTTGGAGTTCTACATCAGATGAATTAAAAGAATGTTCTCCAAATAAATTCAATAAAGAGCATATGAAGAGAAACCTCAAGACTTTGAGGCATACTAGAAATAGACCCTTGCATGCAGATAGAAGAAGACAACTTGGTGGAGAACCTCTAGTGCACATCAGAAGCGTGGTGAAGATTTTCTATAACAAAGATATGGTATCAAGATGATTACTCAGTAGATCATATCTCATTATGACAGAAGAAGTGCCACGTGGATATGTTCCAGTTTTCCAACAATGATATACTCTATTGATCAGAGCTACATGAAGCCTTTAGAGAAAACCAGTGTTCCAGACCAAAGTACATTTGAAATCAAGCATTACATTATCTGTAATGAAGTCCAGAAAGGAGAAAGTGATTCTCCAATACATATCTCCACAGATGAGCAGATAAGCAGACATTTTGGTAAAAGATGAAAGATTTTGCATACTCAAGCTGGAGCTCATGGACACAACTTCCTTATTGAAAAAGGAAGAGATGACTCCCAGGTTGGGAGGGAGCACTAAAAATATTCTTGAAGACATTCATTGAAAAATATTCCAGCTTCGACAGATTTTTTCTTATTCAGAATGTGGATTCAGATTTCTGACGGACAATGATTTCCCATTTTGGTTAACATGAGAAATGGTCCAGATTGTTGATGTATCATAGACAATGACTTCCCATTGTGGTTAACGTGGGGATTGGTCTAGGGAAGTCTCTCTTCTTGAGGGTTACTCAAGAATACTGGCCCACCTCGTCGGACAACAATTTCTCATTGTGGTTAACATGAGGAATGGTCCATTTTGGAGGTTGATGCAGGACAATATTTTCCTCTTGTAGTAAACAGAGGAACTGGTCTAGACAGTCATTCCTTAGGGTTTATACATTCTCTCCAGGGTGAACTTTGATTAGTGTAGGAAGAATGGCCCAGGGTGGGGAATGGTCCAGGCTCAACAATCAGGGATAGTCATTCCTTAGGGTTTATACATTCTCTTCAGGGTGCACTTTGATTAGTGTAGGAAGAATGTTCCAAGTTTAGAAAACATGACAGTTATTCTTCCTTGCTTGAGAAGAATAGTCCAGATATCTCATTGCTCTACTCTGAGGGAATATATTCTTTTAGATCTCACAGATGTGAGTGAAATATTGGCCCAGATGATTCAGTTTATATCATAACATTGTTTCTGTGCAGGTTGATATCAGATGATTGTTATGAAGACTATATGACAGTAGATGTATATTATTGTGGTGGATGTGCTCCACTATTCATGACTATACGTTGTTGATCAAGTACTTTTGTGTTACTTGGTGTGGTAGTGTACAATTGGATTGTGTTTATGTACTACTATGGATAGACACAGTTATGTTCTATTTTGTTTCGATTGCCTTGAATACTATCAGCAGTATTGGATGGATAATCAAAGGACAGAGATTTCCTAGACGAAAAATGGTTCAGAGAATTTACTCTTCTAGATTAGAAGAATGGCTCTTGTATCACTCTGTAGAGTGAGCATCATGTCTGATTACTCAGATAGAGTATATTTTCAAGAGATGATGCAGCTGATAACACTGATGATGATGATGTTTCTCATGATCTAGTCTATACAACTATGTTGATGCTACCAGGTGAATTGTATGTTTTTGTGCTCAAGACCATTACCTGTAATACCTCCCTAGCTAGGAGGGAGTGTTGATATTATGGTATTTGTGGGAGGTATTTACCTCCATGTGTAAACTTGACGAGGATAGAATACTTTGGGAAGTAAGAAGAAACCCTAATGAGTTGGCTAATAACCCTAGAAGACTTGTCGGCTCAAGAAGATCATTTATATTAGGTTATTAGCCTCCAAGAGAAGAATTCGTCCAGAAATAATAATATATACTGAACAGACAGATAACCAGAATGAGAAGGCAACCCAGGTAGTTATCCAGAATTAGTATAAATACAGGAGGTCGGTTCTCATTATGGCAGGCAGTCTTAGAATTGCAGAACAACACTTGTGCGCACTACAGTTGCCCAATTTTTGCGCAGGTTTGGAGGAGAGTTTTCGATGTAGCTAATGGTTACACTTGGACTATCTCTTGACTAGGGTTTGGAACATATGATCATCTCTTGTTGGTGCACTATCCTTGGGGAAAGGTGAGCTACCCTTTGTTTGGCTATCTGGCCTAGGGTTTGCTTCTGGAGTGATTCTCTGTCAAGGTTAAGGTGCTCAGAGGGTGGCTTTGGCCTATGGTTTGGTGACAATAGAGATATTGTCAATGGTAAAATGAGCACATCCATTATATTCTAATACAAACCTTGTATTCATACTATGTGGCCCAATAGAATTCTAAAGGGTGTTCCAAATACACATTTCTTAATGTTCAAGGATATTTGTCATTGCCTGCATCTTTCTAACATCGACCTCAACACCTCTACATGATATTTCAATAGGCTGACACTGTCCAATCATCCAAATATACCTCTCGAAAATGATGGATGAATCCTTTGAAGGTGGCAATGACTACTCTGGAAAAAATTGTTGGTGTATTCTTCAGTCCAAAAGGCATGATTGTGTATTGGTAGGATCCTCATTATGTCGCAAAGGTAATCTTGTACCGATATTTTGGTGCTATCTTGATTTGGTGGTAGCTTGAGAATCCATCGGTGAATGTGTATGCTTCCTGACCTCCCACATTTTCTAGGACTTCATCTGTAAAGGGTGTAGGGAAGGGGTCATGTAGGCAAGCATCACTGATCTTTCTCATATCTACACAAATTCTTATGCCTCCTTGATTTTTATCCTGAACTACCATGGGGATTATCCATTATAATTCTTCTACTGGTTCTATGATTCATGCTTCCATCATTATATCAATTTCTTCTCTTACTTTCTACTTGTATATGGGGTTGAATCTATAATGCCTTTGTTTGACAGGTCTTGCCTCTGATTTGAGAGGGATCTTCATCTCTCCAAGTTCTCATGCAATACCTTTCATTTCTGTGAATGTCATTGGGAATAGGTCACTATACTTGTGCAGTAAATTTTTTACCCTGTCCACTATTTGTTCATCCCAATAGTCTCCAATGTTGGCCATTTTGGGATTCTCAATTTTCCCAATGTTGACTTTATTCACCTTGATCAGTGTAGCAATTACTTCTGATTCTAGAGGTGGACCTTCCACTTCTCGCTCGCCTTCAACTTCATCAATCTGAATATCGTGTGGATCATATTCATCTGGTACTTCTTCTTGCACATGGTAGCATGACAACAGTTATTTCATTGTCTATATGTTATGTTGTTGTTGTTATGTTATGAGTTCAAATTTTGGGTCCTTAATGAATATCACCCCTCTTATTTGTTTAAGTGTTGCATATATATTGGGGTTTTGATGCTCAAATGAGAAAGTGATTGTAAAGTTATGTTGTAGTATTGTCCAGCACATAGTTCCTCTGTGCAGTTCTTGGTCTATATACCAATTTGTTGGGATCTCCTCTAATGTGTGTACAAAATGATGGGGTCATTCCTCTAGGGGTGTCATTTTCCACAATGCTCTGCACTTCTCCAAGTGTTCTACTAGTGCCCCTTGTCCATTATATTTCTACTATTGGTTGCTTCTTTGTTCTGCACCAAACCTAATGCGCAGTAACTCCTTACATTGGTACCAGTACTTGATTGTTTATTTGTGTGCGCCCCACCATCTTCCAGGTGTAGCCTTAAGTGCGATGTCAAGAGATAACAATATCTAGTTTTCTGATACTTCCTCCTCATATCTCGTTAGGAATTCTTCCAAGTCGTTGATTCCATGGAAACTTAGAGGTTCTTTGACTTCTGTCCCAACCCACCTTATTGCACGGTCTATTCATGTGAATATTCTGGTTGAGACCTCATGTAGGCATTGTTGTCAATTCTCTAGACATGTGTCTGAGTCAAAATCACATGACATGATACTTCTCCATCTAAGTACACCATCAGCAGTTGGATTAATGTAATCTTCAATGTGCACGATGGTCCAGTACAGTTGTTTAATTTCTTCCATATCTAGACATGTTGGTTCCAGAAATCTTTCAGCTTCTGATGGATCTAAGGGCGCGATAACCATGTATTTGCCTGATTCAAATGTCATCTTCTCTAGCTTATGTAGAGATCCTCTGTACATTTTGATTATTCTGATTCCATTTTTCCTGTATCTTCCCCAACAATGTTGTGCAATCCTCTGTATCGTGATCTATTGCACAACAATACATGTATGTCGCAGGTGGTAGTGGACATTCTCTTGCATGGTGCCCTGGTTTTTGGAAATTATGGCATACTACTAGACCTCTTTTGCTACCAAAGCCTCCTATGCCTCGTCCTCATCCTCTGTACCCAGCATGATCTCCATGTGGTGTATTGTATTGAGGTACTTGATTATACTGCAGTTGTGCAGGGTTATATTGTTGTTGTGCAGTGTTATACTATGGATGAGCATTGTTATACTATTGTGGCACAATATTATACTACAGTGGTGCCTGATTAAATTGAGGTGCACCTTGCCCTATCATCATTTCGTCTTGCACCCTATACGTGTATGACATCCTTTCCCTCATCAGATCCATAGTTTTGCAATCTTTGTCATCGTGCCCTACTGACTTGTAAAAAGTGCAGTATGCATTCTTTGGGACTGTGTGGTACTTATGCATCATTGGACAATGATATGGATCATGCTCATGCATCTTGAAAAGTTCGCACCAGGGTTGTCCTGTCGGCAATGGATTTGGCATCCCTGTTTCTATATACTGCTCTAATGTTGGACATTTTTTCTTCTGGTGCCCTTTTTTTCTACATGTGGTACACCAAACATCTTCGTGCTTGTCCTTGCCCTTATTTTGATTGAGTTGAAAGGTAAGATTCTTCATATCCTCCTTCAACTCCTCTATAGCTGGATTTGTATTATGGTACTTATTCTCCTCCATTTGCAAGGCTTGTTGTTGAGCCTCTGGTTGAGATTATAATTTATGTTGTCTGAGTGGGTATTCCAGGTGTGGTAATAGAGAATTCACAAACAGATGACTATGTTGCATGTTAGTTGTGGAATGCCTCAATTTATCTTTCAAACATTTAAATCGTTGGTCGATTTCTCAGACAGATTATCCTGGTTTCTGTCGGATTTATATCATCTTGTTCATGTGTTGATCCTCTAAGCTTGGCTTCTAGAACTCATTAATCAGTAATTTTGTGATGTTTTTTAGTGTCCTTGTCATCCCCAATGCACTATTTAAATCTAGTCTCATGTACCAGTCTAGTGCGTGGTCTCTTAGCATGATAGCTAGATGGGAAAGTTTAGTTTCTTCATCAGTGATATGTTTTTCTTCCCAGATATTTTCACAAATAAACAAGGGTTTCTTCAGGTCTTTTGTTGCCTCTCCTCAAAATTCTAGTAATCAACTAGTGGGATCACATCCTGCCATCCTAAATGTTGAACTACTACCTTCACATAGTGTAGATACTTGAATAATACTTCCTGAATTGGTTCCCCCAGTTGTTTTTCTTTGCGTAGATGTACTTCATGTTGTCTTCCTTCTCCTGAAATTTGATTGTCTAAGCGGTGTTGTTCTTCTTGGTGTGTTAGTCGCACATGGGTTTATGGGTTCCACACTGACCTTAATATGGATAGGATTGCTTCCTTCTATTCCCTCTCTTTGACCTCTCATCTTCCTCTCATATGTTCTGCCTAGGATTTCCTTAATCTGTTCCATAGCCCAGAGATCCTCTACCTCCTCTTCATCACTTTCCAAGCCTTCCCTTCCGGCTACATCTCTCTTCTTGGTGTTCACCTTGTATTGGTAGGGTACTCCATTACGCGTCTTTCCAGTTGTTGCCATGATCTTCTTGATTTGGTCATCGTCTATCATGATTGGGTCCAAGGATTCCTCCTTCTTTCCTTTATCCCCTTCTCCTTCCATTTCTCCTTTTTTGTGAGTGCTTCCCCCCTTCCCCCATGCACGCAGGGATAGTTTCATGACTCCATTGTCATTACACCTTTGTTATAGATAAATATATTAATAGAAGTATACAGTGATCTAATATACCTTCCTCAAGGGCCGCGTAGAAACTCGTGCTCTGTTGCGATGTACGACTTCGTGGTATTTACTACAAATTATGTTATAAAGCCTGCTACAATACTGTCGAGCCAAAACTCTACTTTTGCATCATTGGACAATGATATGGATCATTCTCATGCATCTTGCAAAGTTCACACCAGGGTCATCCTATCGATAATGGATTTGGCATCCTTGTTTCTATATACTGCTCGAATGTTGGACATTTGTTCTTCTGGTGCCTTTTTGTTCTACATGTGGTACACCAAACAACTTCGTGCTTGTCCTTGCCCTTATTTTGATTGAGTTGAAAGGTAAGATTCTTCATATTCTCCTTCAACTCCTCTATAGCTGGATTTGTCTTATGGTACTTATTCTCCTCCATTTGCAAGGCTTCCTGTTGAGCCTCTGGTTGAGATTGGAATTTATGTTGTCTGAGTGGGTATTCTAGGTGTGGTAACAGAGAATTCACAAACAGATGCCTATGTTGCATGTTATTTATGGAATACCTCAATTTACCTTTCAAACGTTGAAATCATTGGTCGATTTCCCAGACAGATTATCCTAGTTTATGTTGGATTTATATCATCTCATTCATGTATTGATCCTCTGAGCTTGACTTCTGGAACTCATTAATCAGTAATTTCTTGATGTTTTCTAGTGTCCTTGCCATCCCCAATGCATTGTTTACATCTAGACTCATGTACCAGTCTAGTGCGTGGTCTCTTAGCGTGATAGCTAGATGGGAAAGTTTAGTTTCTTCATCAGTGATATGTTTTTCTTCCCAAATATTTGCACAAATAAACAAGTGTTTCTTAATGCAGACCTCCTGACCCTCGGGCCACAAATATGCATAGGATTGATCTCCTTCAAATCCGCAGAACCAAATTAGTTCTTTCAGGCCCTCACTGGAACCCCATGAATTCAATCCACATGTCCTTCATGAAAACTCCATTGGCACAAGAAATGCACCAGGCGTGAGTCTTCACCTCCACACGGCCACCATATATGACCACGGCCTTTTTCGAAAAGGGATTTCAGGTTTCACAACTTTGGGGGTTTCAAAACCAAGATCCCTGGCTCTTTGTCATCAAAAGTGTCGAAAATCCAAACCCTGAAATGTTGAAATGTGTGACCGCAGCCCCACTCCAAAGATACATCGTGTTTCATGACTTCGGGGGTTTTCAACTCAAAGTGCCCCAGCTCCTTGTCCTTGGGATTTCTGAAATTCCGAACCCCGAAACTCCGAAAGGGTTGGCGAGTGACAAGATCCCCGCTTGGATCCTGTTCACGTGACCTTGTCCCGTGACCCGGTGCTTTTGTATTTTCGTGTTTTGGGATTTCATGATTCTGGTTGCAACAGTTCTTGACCCTTCGAACTCCTGGGTCCCGGAATGCCGAAATACGGAACCCCGAAATGCTAAAATTCCACTCCAAAGGGAGATCAACGACTGTGAACCTCCCCTGATCCGATGGCTTATGTTCTTTTGGGATTTTGTGGGTCAAGAGTCCTGAATCTTTCCCTTTGTATTTCCCAGTAGTTGAAATGTTGAAGTGCCAAAATATCTCTGCTGAGAGATCAACGGTCCATGTCCCTCTTTGACCAACAGCTATGATCCAACTGGATCAATGGTCCACATCCTTTCGGGAATTTTTCCGAAACCTTGACCGCTTGCCACGGGTCCTCCTTGTGGATGGTCATGATGCTTTTAGGATTTCGTGAGTCCTCACCTTTGCATATATGAGGATTAAGCCTCGTGCACCTTCTCCTGGATCTGATGGCTATCGGTCCATGCACCTAGATCTGACGGCCCAGATCTCTTTCTCCTGCACGCACTCCTCCTGCTACCTGGATGTAGATTCAACAGTCTAGATCTTGTCCTCTACCTGATCCAATGGTAGCTATGCTCCCTCCTGAGCTTACACTTCTTCCTTCCCCTTGGAAGATTTCCAAATTTTCAAAGGCCTCAGCCTTTGCTTCCTCTGCAAGCTCGATTCCTTTGGATATTGGCTGCATTCTAGGAACGTTATCCCTCTTGAGCTTGGTTCACTCTAAAACCTCAAAAGGCTTCTCTAACTTTTCACTCCTTGCAGGGTCCCTACACACAATTGTGTTATCCATCCTGAGATTTGTTTACCTGAGTCTCTAGGGGACTCACCCTTCTGTGTCCTCAAAGGGAAATCTAGTGTCCTCTTGATGACCTTCTGCTCAGGCCCTCCTTGCTGAGCTTAACAGAGTATTTAGTAACTCTATAAGTGTCTCTCCTTGACACTTCTCTTCTCTCTGAACTCAGACAAGATTTCCTTCTATGCACTCTATGCACTTGGTCAATGCCCTCCTAGCAGAGCTTCCACAGAACCTTCAGTGATTCTATTATCTATGTGCCTTCCTCTACACGGTCTTACCTCCAAGGTATTCAACAACCTTGAGGCTTCTTCCCTGAGTCAATGACTTTAGCTGGTGTGCCCTTCTAGCATGTCTCTGTCTGAACTCCGCAGAATTCAGAAGTGCACTCCTTGCACTAGCTTGCAGAACCCACAGTATCCTTTAATGCAACCTCTTGCATGAAGCCTCAAAGAACCCAAACCTAAAAATCAAAGAACTCCACAGATAGTTAATTCTATCTGTCACCTGCAAATGGAACCTATCACATACATCTACAGCATATCATAAACAAATAAAGACATTCATCAACATACACATAATAACATGCAGGAAAAACTGCTCTGATTGTATTAATGTGAAATGCCACTTTACAATGAGAGTTCGGACTGCAACAAAGTCACGACTTCCTCTCTTCTCATATCCTATATGCCTCTCTCTTACTAAAAAACAAAAGGGGGCTCCTCGAGTGCTTCCCTCCATCCTCACCAACTCTCATTAATTTACATTCAATTACATTAAATGGTTGTCTAGTCCGAATCAGATCTAGATCTCATCCTTACAACCAATTAAGGAACCCTTTATCTAAAGCCTACATACATGCATAGCTTTTGGCTCTACCAGCCTTACAATCATTAAATACATTTTTCAAAATTGAAATTTGAAAGTGAGAGGGTTGTGCCTCTCTCCTCCCATTGAATGTTCACTTGATGTGCTGGCTGGCTGGCGCATGGTTGGCATTGGAGTGATGCTCCTGCATCATTTCTTTGGGTCTTTTGTTGCCTCTCCTCAAAATTTTAGTAACTGACTGGTGGGATCATGTTCCGTCATCCTGAATGTTGAACTACTACCTTCGCACAGTGTAGATACTTGAATAATGCTTCCTGAATTGGTTTCCCCAGTTTTTGTTCCTTGCATACATGTACTTCATGTTGTCTTCCTTCTCCCAAAATTTTATTGTCTAAGCGGTGGTGTTCTTCTTGGTGTGTTAGTCGCACATGGGTTTATGGGTTCCAAACTAACCTTAATATGGATAGGATTGCTTCCTTCTATTCCTTGTCTTGGACCTCTCGTCTTCCTCTCATATGTTGTGCCTAGGATTTCCTTAATCTGCTCCATAGCCCAAAGATCCTCTACCTCCTCTTCATCACTTTCCAAGCCTTCCCTTGCGGCTACATCTCTCTTCTTGGTATTCACCTTATATTGGTAGGGTAATCCATTGCCCGTCTTTCCAATTGTCGCCATGATCCGCTTTATTTGGTCATCGTCCATCATGATTGGGTTCAAGGATTCCTCCTTCTTTCCTTTATCCTCTTCTCCTTCCATTTCTCCTTTTTTTGTGAGTGTTTCCCCCCTTCCCCCATGCACACAGGGAAGTTTAGTTTCCTGACTCCATTGTCATTACACCTTTGTTATAGAGAAATATATTAATAGAAGTATACATCGATCTAATATACCTTCCTCAAGGGCCACGTAGAAACTCGTGCTCTGTTGCGATGTACGACTTCATGGTATTTACTGCAAATTATGTTATAAAGCCTGCTACAATACTGTCGAGCCAAAACTTTACTTCTACATCATTGGACAATGATACGAATCATGCTCTTGCATCTTGCAAAGTTCACACCAGGGTCGTCTTGTCGGCAATGGATTTGGCATCCTCATTTCTATATGTTGTGCAAATGTTGGACATTTGTTCTTCTGGTGCCCTTTTGTTCTACATTTGGTACACCAAACAGCTTCATGCTTGTCCTTGCCCTTATTTTGATTGAGTTGAAAGGTAAGACTCTTCATATCCTCCTTCAACTCCTCTATAGCTAGATTTGTCTTATGGTACTTATTCTCCTCCATTTGCAAGGCTTCCCATTGAGCCTTTGGTTGAGATTGGAATTTATGTTCTGAGTGGGTATTCTAGGTGTGGTAACAGAGAATTCAAAAACAGATGCCTATGTTGCATGTTAGTTATGGAATACCTCAACTTACCTTTCAAACGTTTAAATCGTTGGTCGATTTCCCAAACAGATTATCTTGGTTTCTGTTGGATTTATATCATCTCGTTCATGTATTGATCCTCTGAGCTCGGCTTCTGGAACTCATTAATCAGTAATTTATTGATGTTTTTCAGTGTCCTTGTCATCCTCGATGCATTGTTTACATCTAGACTCATGTACCAGTCTAGTGCATGGTCTCTTAGTGTGATAGCTAGATGGGCAAGTTTAGTTTCTTCATCAGTGATATGTTTTGCTTCCCAAATATTTGCACAAATAAAAAAGTGTTTCTTTGGGTCTTTTGTTGCCTCTCCTCAAAATTCTAGTAACCGAATGGTGGGATCATGTCCTGCCATCCTAAATGTTGAAATACTATCTTCGCGTGGTGTAGATACTTGAATAATTCTTCCTGAATTGGTTCCCCTAGTTGTTGTTCCTTGCATAGATGTACTTCATGTTGTCTTCCTTCTCCCGAAATTCGATTGTCCAAGCGGTGGTGTTCTTCTTGGTGTGTTAGTCGCACATGGGTTTATGGGTTCCACACTGACCTTAATATGGATATGATTTCTTCCTTCTATTCCCTCTCTTGGACCTCTCATCTTCCTCTCATATGTTGTGCGTAGGATTTCCTTAATCTGTTCCATATCCCAAAGATCCTTTACCTCCTCTTCATCACTTTCCAAGCCTTCCCTTGCGGCTACATCTCTCTTCTTGGTGTTCACCTTGTATTGGTAGGGTACTCCATTGCGTGTATTTCTAGTTTTCGCCATGATCCGCTTGATTTGGTTATCGTCCATCATGATTGGGTCCAAGGATTCCTCCTCCTTTCCTTTATCCCCTTCTCCTTCCATTTCTCCTTTTTTTGTGAGTGCTTCCCCCCTTCCCCCATGCACGTAGGGAAGTTTAGTTGCCTGACTCCATGGTCATTACACCTTTTTTATAGAGAAATATCTTAATAGAAGTATACAACAATCTAATATACCTTCCTCTACGGCTGCGTAGAAACTCGTTCTCTATTGCGATGTATGACTTCGCAGTATTTACTGCAAATTATGTTATAAAGCTTGCTACAAGACTGTCAAGCCAAAACTCTATTGTGTGAGTGAATTTGTTATTCACCTTTTGTAACTACGCGACCTGAACTGAGTTTCAATCTAACTGTCGGATGCGATTTGTTGTGTGGTTTTATTTCAACCTCAATATCCACTCCTACAATAAGTGTGGAAAATCACAGAAAAATACTTCATGCAAATCAGTAAACACATATTTCTCAAGATATTTGTGTGGTGTTACTCTAGGGTTTTTGTTATCTTGTTGTGCAAAATCTAGCTCCTTTGTTTTCAACCATCTCTCTATTTCCTCTTTCGTGGGTCTCCAGGGTATAAACATTCCCTCCTATATTTTCATTATTTTTTACACATTGGTCCCAAATATTACATTCTTTTAATATTTTTTCAACAGATCAATCATTCTTTTAACAGATCTTCAACAAATCTCGTCCACTCAATCCTATGTTGTTCCAACTAGCAATGGAACCATTTGTTGGTTGTTTATATTAGTTATACCTTTAACATGATTTGACCCAGGTTCAGGTCTATTGGGGATCCAACAAAGCCTCTAAAACTATCGGCCCTCCTGGTAAACCAGAAGGCGGCGCAACACACATAGTGCACTACGCAGTCTCACCTGAGATAGTCTTAATGGGTGACTACAATGCTCAAATGCTTGCATTCCAGGGCTAAATGGGGATCTGTGAATTCTGTGATGTGAATTCTATCTAGTTATTAGAGCAATATACCATCATTCTCATTCATGCATGTAATGTAATTAGATCCATTAATTCATTCATACATCATTCTAACATCTACTTATTAACAGTAAAAGGGACATAAACATTCAATCACATAACATAGGTGTTGTCGTGGTTCACCCCCTCCTGGGCTATGTCCACAAATATCTGGATCTCAAGCTCTTTTATTATGGCAGTTCCAGAACTACAGCATCCCGTGCTTTACAACTCTTCCCCATTCAGGTCGAGATATATTATAAGGTGGACTGGATCACACCAGGATCCTCATCCTCTAAACTAACCCTCAAGATCTACCCTTATGACTCTCTCCATATCAACATCTTACAATATTGGATCGGATTACAGTAGGGTTATAGACTAGTTGCTTCTTCTTCCGCGAGTAACACTCAACAACCCCCCCCCTAGACCTCCTAGGTATCTATTTATATGTGTTTTTGGATCATTAGCCGTTACATTTTCTTACCAAAACCCTAACATAGTTAGGTCTTCTTACATGTTGGCCTTGTGTTCTTTCCTCCTCTGCATGCGCGTTTTCCTTTTGTCCATTGTGTTTCCTACCAGTTGTCTTTCTTTCCTGTCCTCTTGCATGCACGCCTCACATGCCTCCCTACCAATTGTATTTCCTCCATGTTGTGCCTTTTCCCCAAAATGGGCCTATGCCCAGCAATCTGCTTGTTGCTTCATGTGGTTCTGAGCCATGACCAAATTTTATTTGAGAGTACAGAGAATGGTCATGCGGGTTGTAAGATTGCAGTCAACCTCTTGAAACTTGGAGATGCCTATAATGTGTGGGATAAATAATGGTGGATTTTTTCCATAGACTGCTTGAAAGGGAGTCATGCGAGTGGCCATATGGTAAGAGGTGTTGCACCACCATTTAGCTAAGGGTAACCATTGAACCCATTGATGTTGTCGATCAGATACAGAACACCTCAAATATTTTTATAGACACTTGTTGACCACTTCCATTTGGCCATCCATTTGGGGATGATAGGTTGTACTTAACTACAATTGGGTTCCTTGGAGCCTAAATAATTCTTGCCAAAAATTGTTGGTAAGAGTTGGATCACAATTAGAAACAATATAATGGGGAATTCCATGGAGTTTGAAGATATTATCCATAAAATTTGAGTCATTGTAGATGTTGTGAACTGGTGTTGAAGAGAACATAAATGAGCATATTTGGAGAGATGATCAACTACCACCATGATGATTGAATTATTTCCTTATTTGGGTAATTCCACAATGACATCCATAGAAATATCCATCCAAATAGTAGGTGGAATCGAAAGCAGTTGGAGTGTGCCATGAGTTTTTACAATCTCGCCCTTGTTGCATTGACATATAACACATTCTACCATGAAGGTGTGGACATCCTATTTCATTCCATCCCAGAAGAAAGAACATTTGACCCATGCATAAGTATTGGTAAAACCCGAATGCCCTATAGTAGGAGAAGCATGATACTCAGAGAGCACATTAGATTTAAGGGTTGACTATTTGTTTAAATATAGGTGACCTTTATATAGAAAGTCTTCATTGTTCCAATAGTACCCTGGAGCATATTGGGGATCCTATTGTAGTTCTTGGATGAGGCTGTAGATTTTGGGGTCGTGCAACCATTCCTGGTGAACAACCTGAAGCTAGTCGACGACAATGAATGAGAGGGAGAAGAGGGATGTGTCTTCTTCATATTTCCTAGAAAGAGCATCAGCCACCGCATTTTCTTTACCCTTTTTGTAAATGATCTCATAATCATATCTAAGCAGCTTGGTCACCCATTTTTGTTTCTCTAGGGATGAAATGTGTTTTTCCAGGAAGGCTTTGATGGTCCGTTTTAATTTGGAAGAGTTGTCCCAATAGATAAGGGCACCATAGATCCACTGCATGAAAAATATCCATCATTTCGTTTTCATAGATTGATTGGACCAAATGTCACTCTGAAAACTATTTATTGGTGAAAGCCAAAGGGTGTCCATCTTGCATGAGGACTGCCCAGATTCCTCTCCCAATGCATCATGTTCTAGAACAAAGGTCTTGGTAAAATCAGGTAGGACCAGTACATGAGTAGTGCACATAGCTTCCTTCAAGGCTTGGAAGGATTGGTTTGCTACTAGATTCCAACTGAAGGAATTATTTTTAAGGAGAGTTGTTGGGGGGGGCATAATTTTTCCATAATTTTGAACAAACCTACGATAATAGCTCGTTAAACCCAAGAAACCACGTAGACTTTTAAGAGTTTTAGGAGAGACCAATTCTGCATATTTTCAATTTTCTTAGGATCCACCCGTACACCATCCTTGCCAACAATATGACCCAGGTACTCAACTTTAGAGACACCAAAAGAACATCTATATTGTTTGAGGAAAAAAAATTTCTTGGAGAGGAGATGGAGAACTTGATCTACATGGGTGAGATGGGTTGGCCACATTTTACTATAGATGAGAATATCATCAAAGAAAACTAACACAAAGTGATTGAGGAAAGGAAGAAAGACATGATTCATGAGACTTTGAAAAGTGGAGGGGGAATTATAGAGACCAAAGGGCATGACCAAGAACTCATAGTGTCCCTCATGAGTTCGAAATGTCATCTTGGGGATGTCTTCCTCTTTCATATGTATCTGGTAGTAGCCAGAATAGAGGTCAAGTTTGGTAAAGTATTGAGCCCCAATGATTTCATCTAGAAGGTCATCTATGATGGGAATGGGGAATTTGTACTTGATGGTAAATTTGTTGAGGGAACGCAAATCAAGACACATGCACCAAGTTCCTTCCTTCTTGAGGAATGTTATCACCCATTTCTAGGGATAACTAAGGAGATTATGTATCGAGGCACTCAAATTGTAGACATGGAGTGTTGAGGCATGGATTGAATTGTGATGTCCACTTACATAGATGGAGACCTGCTTCACCACCATACTTCTTTGATTCATCATGATGGCATCCACCACATAAAGTTAAGCATCAGTGGTCAGACCAACAGATATTGAAGGGTTAAGCATAAAATAGAGGGTCAATTTTGGGTAGAGACTTTGATTTCCCTTAATATCATCACGATAATGGGACAAGAAACTTTAGAACCCATGGAAACAAATGATATAGGGCAAGTGAAAATTGCCTCATCAGCCAAAATTGGGAAGTGGGTTTGGGTTAATGCCAAACAGTATCGAGGCATTTTAAAACGGAGACTAGCTCGTCTAAAATGGGAGAAGACAAGGAAAAAAAGGTCTCAAAGGGAAAGTACTCAGGTCCTTCATAAGAAACAACACTCAAACAAGTCCTATTTTCAAACATGTGGAAACAAGCCCAACGGAAAAGGAAAAGTCATTGATGATTATGCCTTATATAGTCCCACATCCACACCTCTCGCTTGGTCATATGATCTTTATGTGAAAGAACTATTAAATGTAAAAGAGAGGTTGGATGTAGTAGAAGCTAAAGAGTTGGAAAGAGATTGTACAATCCATAGAATAACAACTAAAAACCAGGCTTTAGCAGAAAGAAACAAAGTTCTGAAGGAGCAAGTGTCATTGCTACAAGAAGCTCTCCAAATAGGGAAAGCATAATGGCAATGCATGAAAGTGGAAGTGCAAAACATGAAGAAATTTGCAGTGGAGAATACAGAGGCGATGAATGTGAAACCATCCCAGGATAAGGGGAAGGTAGTTGCCCAAATAGACAACAATGAAGAGAGATCAAGAGAAGAGAGGAAAGAAGATTCCGCAAAAATCTCCAAAACCTGGGCTCAAGTTAGTAGCAATTCTGCTAAGAGGGAAGGAGAAACAAACATTCAGGTTGAAAACATGAAAGATAGAGAAAGCAAGGAAATACATGATAGAGCAACAAACATAATTATTAAGGGGGTGAAATATTATGGGAAAAATGAATGTACTCTTGACCTTGCAAGAGACTTCTTGAAAGACAAGCTCCAATGGCAAGGACAAATATGTCAAGCATGGAGAGTAGGTAAGCCTAATGGGGAGAGACCCAGGCCCATAAAAGTCATTATTCCCAACTTGTGTGATAAAGATATCATTCTAAGAAGGAAGCAGTTCTTGAGGGGTTCTTGGTTTTTTCTAGAAGAAGACTTAATTGTAAGACAACAAGAGGAAAGGAGGGACGAAATGACAAAAGTTAGGGTAGCAAGAGATGAGGGAAAAAGAGAATGGATTTATAAAGGTAAAGTTGTGATAGCGCAATTTGGACATCCTTCCAAAACAAAGCAACCAAACGATAACAAAGAAGAGGCAGCAAACTCTTTAGCAAGAAATGAGGAAGCAAGGTCAGTATGGGCAAGCAGGGACAAAGACTCAATTGTGAGTCTTGCATGTCAAAAAAAATAGAAATCAAATCGTACCCAGGTTTCCTTAAGATTAGTTTGTTGGAACTGCAGGGGTTACCCATGGAGATGAGGACCTAGGTTAGGGCCTATTGTAGAAGATAGAGACATAATTTGCCTCATAGAAACACATGAGCATGAAGGGTGCAAGACACCTTTGTTTTAAGGGTATTGGAATATAACAGTGTGGAACAAGGTAGCAGGGAATGGAAAAGGGCACAGGGGTATCATGGTATTAGTAAGAGAAAAATAAGGTCGTTTCATTAAGCTAGAAAAAGAAGACCCAAATAAGCAATCTGTCTGGCTAAAAATATCAAAAAATGGAAATCACATCAGAATTGCAACATGCTATTTTGCGCTTTCAAAAAACTACAAAAGTAAAGGGATTGACCACAAAGATCCCTTTGTAGCCCTAAAAACATATATTGCAATATATTCTCAGCTAGGTGAAGTCCTTATAGTGGGGGAATTCAATGCTAGAACTGCAGGTGAACAAGCTAGCATCCTTTGTTGCAAAGAAGACAGTGACCCTATCTGGCTTACAGAAGAGAGTAATCATCAGTGGGAACGAATTTCAGAGGATAAAGGTTGCAATCTCTTTGGAGAACAATTTCTTACACTATGTGGGGATTTCGATTTAGTCATTTGTAATGGTTTGACTAGATGGGAAAGTCTGGTAATTTCACTTGCAATACTTACAATGGAGCAAGTGTAGTAGATTATGCAATCTACTCACATAGTTTGTGTGGTAAAATGGAGGAAGTGTTGATTGGAGATCAAATTTGGGACTTAAAATTAGATCACAAGCCAATTTATTTAAGTTTCTCTTGGACCGGAAAGAAGCAATTAGGGTCAAAAAATCA
>ML782618.1:130065-149564 GCA_009831015.1 Picea engelmannii
ATTTTGTGCTAAATGAACTCTCATTGTAATGATGAATGTTGCATATTCTATTTATTATTAGTATGAATTCATAGAAGTAGATAATGTGAATGAATACTTAGTAATAATGTTCATCATCTTGATGTTCGCATTTCAAAAAAAATAATTTAGGAAATGCAACTTGGCTAAGACCTTTTGTGTTTAAGGGAATGATGTGATAGTATTAAACAATGATTCCTTTTGTTGGAAACCCTCATATACGTTGGTTTATAATACAATCCAACATCTTGGTGTCGAAAATGGGGTGAAAGACTCATAAAATTGCATAACCATATCCATTGGGATGCTTCCACAATGACACTAAACTACCAGTCACAAAACAAGACAAGTTGAATTTGGCATATCATCTCATTTCATTGATGAAGTAGAGTGTGATGTATTATTAGATGTTTGTGATATAATATTTAATGGTATCCTCCACAAGAATAGTTTTTAAGTTCTTTTAGTTGTCTCTTAATAGAGAGAAGACTTAATGCAATAGAACCTTTCAACTTTTGCTATAACTAGATACCTAAGAAGCCTTGTCTTCTAAGAATTCTTTGCGAGTATAAAATCTTGATTAGCAGTAACTTGAAAATGTCTTGAAATTGTGTTAAAATCTTACTACCACTTAATTATTGTAATAAATTCTATTAGTGATCTAATCATTGTATTAGAGCAATTCATTACCTACTATATCTCAAACAATCCAAAATTATAGTTATCTATGTTGAATTTGCTTCAAAGTTGGATGAGAAGTGGAGGAACATTGATTTTGTAGTCTAGTGGTTCTAGTTTGTGGTAGTACCTATGAAATTGGAGTTGTCTCAAGTACAAGCGTAGTTCCTTTCTCTTTTGGTTGTTTCTTTGAAGAGGATGGAGGATTGTTATAACCCTAATTTGCACCAGACATGCTTACCTGGCATCAGGCCATCTCAGATTCCTTCTTTGCCAAAACACTATTGAACAACTCTTCTTAAAAACACCTTTTATAAAGGCCCACATGCCCTGCTCCATTACTACAAGCATGTACACGCTAGCTGACCCAAGACAGCCCGTGTGTACCTACAAAAGCACGAAAAAAGGAAAGTTGCTGACGGAACACACAGCTTTGGGTAAGTTAACTAAACCTTCCAGCCATGCATGGCCGGTCATTCAACTAAATACCTAGCTCCTTCTAACCTATAAAAGAAGGGGTAAGGATCCCATATGAAAGGAGGAAAATCATAGTAAAGAGACTATACCCAATTGAGCATTCCCCTTGTCCCAACCTTTAGCCATCCTTGTACAAAGAGAAGTATAGAGCAAAGAAGTTGGAGGACAGTTGAAGAGGAGCCTAGGACTAGGTTCGTGGAGCAGTGGTCGGCTTCATCATTGTAAGTTGCTTTAGTGAAGTTAATAATAAAGAAGTACTTTTCCCGTCCCACCATATGAGGTTTTCATTGTTTATTGCATACATGTTGATTAAATCTCCAACCCATTAATCTGTAGATCAAATGCAAGTGGAGTTCTTTGTTTGTCTTGTGTGAATGCAGGTCAGCCTTGGGAGGATACCTACAGTCAAAGAGCGACCAAGCGTGAAGAGGGATCGATATCAAACGCCTGAAATAAGGCATGTTCACTTGATCTTCTTAACTACATATTTGCTTAAGAATAATGGGGATTAGGTTCAGGATGACGGTAAAAAGTAGGAATATTTAGGTATTTTCTGCATGCATGATAAAACCCTAAGTGCTAGTCCATAGAGGGATTTCCCACTCACAACAGAATTGGTGACCATACTCGGGATCTCTAGGGTTTCTGGGAATATTTTTTCTTGGGTATTTTTGAGAACTGGTTTCATTCCTTGTTTTTAAAGTTTCTGCAAAAGTCTGAGCTAACAGAGATTCTGGTCTTCTATACCAGTTATCTATGTTTCTTTACTTGACTGCATTTTTTTTAGAGACCCACAGAGGTACACGCTACCTGTATAAGGTCTACACACATGTACCCGCGCCCTACCTTCCCACAGCCCATGTGTACATGTTAGCTGAGGAAGTGTCAGTCGCGTGTATGATTACAGAAAATTTCTTCTAGAGAGGCAGTCATCCTCTCCCCTGTCATAAGTAATCCTTCTCAGGGGTTTTCTGGAACTCGTTCTAGTCTTTGTTGTTTGCAGTCTATAGCTTAGCTTTCACCTTAGATTGGTTTGTTCTATGAAGTTTTCCTTGAATTGTTTTCTTTTTTCTGTCAAAGTAAGTGTCTGAGTCTTCAAGAGATTTTGGTTCTCATAACCAATAGTCTCTGTCTGGGATTGATTACTTGTCCTTTCATTTTTTAGAGTTTCAGAAGTAGACGCATCCTGTATAAGGTCTGCACGCGTGTACACACACCCTGACTTTACATAGCTCGCATGCACACGCTTGTTGTTGAATTGTCAAAAGCGTGCATGTGGAGAAAATTTGTTTTTAAGGTGAGGAAGTCATCATTTCCTTTGTCAAGAGTTATACCTCTTAGGTTTTTGGGTCTCTATCATAGCGGTCAGTAACTTAGGTTTGATCACAGCAATAGCTTTCTTTTTCATTAAGAAGTTTTCCTCAAAATTTTCTTTTTATAGGGTTTTTAGACAAGTGTGAGAGTCAAGTTTTAATTTGCTTGTGTGTTGTTTTTAAAGTGACTCTTTGCGATCTGCGCTTAGGCCAGAAGTTTTCTTGGTCTTTACTTGTTGATATTTTTCCTTTTTTCTTTGTGAGCATCCAAATAGAAAAAAAAAAATCTTTGTTTGGTTAAATAGTGTTGGTTTGCATTAGTAACCAGAAAAATTCTTTGCTTTCATAAGTTCTTAACGGTTTACTTAGATGATAAATAGCTCATAATCGAGTGAAATCCTGCTTTGAGTTTGTTGTTCAAAGATCTTAGAAAATTTTAGTTTGAAAAGTTGATTAAGATTTGAGTCAAAAATAAGTTATTTTGTTTCCAGCTTTCTGTTTATTTTTCTTTCGTCTTTCAAACATCATTAGTTTCACTTTCATAACCTCTGACTTAAGACAAGCCATAAAAATTAACACTAAATCTAAAATTAATTAGACTTTTTATGTTTGTAGGGTCAACCAACTAGTCTAGGGTTAGGGCCTTGAATTAGGTTGGAGAGGAAACTCTTCAAGGCCATTAAATCAAACATTGTAGTCTAAGCTAGGGAGTGTTAAAAGTCTAGTATCGTGAAATTTATTTGGGACCCCCCTCTAACACAGGGGCTAAACATGAGGTTGTGTGTAGAAAGGTAGCGGAGATAACCCCTCCAAAGCTGGACCAAGCGTAGTGGGGAACGCATATAGAGGACTTGTCTTGGGATTTCGTTGATCGCATTTGCCACGGAGCTTCGTGGGTCTCGAATCCATTCGAGGTCCTCAGTCATCTTCCAGAACACTTTCTTTCGATACCCTTGATAGATTTTGGGCTTGATACCCTTCTCATTGCAGTCCACCCGACTGTCGACTGTACCCGCCTGGTGATTGTTCACGAGTTAGCAACCTAGTTGAATTTATTTTAGGGACTTACACAGGTGACCGCGGGGGTATACCACAGTACCTAAGGCAAACATCGGGCCACGCTTTACAGAGTATACCCAGAGGGTGCTTTTTTATTCGAGTTGCACTTGCACAGGTAAGTTTCTCTAGTGTTGGTTGGTGTAACTGTTCTTCCAACTAGTTAGTCGTTTGCTTGATTTTCCTTTAGGAACTTTTAGTGTGTGCTTTGTTCTCCCTAGTTTTCCATAGTGAGTTAGTCAGTCGTGGATTTGGGTCTCTGACATAGGGTGGTATATCGCCCACTCCGCCAATTGAGAGGGCTTTTCAGTCTTCCGCTTAGAAACGTGGAGCCGCCTCTTTATAGACGTTGTTTTGATAACACTGGCTCTTCAGAGTCAGTGTGTGGGACTTTTATGGATTTGAACGATCCCACAAGGGGAGAACCTCTGCATAATATCTTCATGGCTAAAGTTCCTGACGATACCAACCAAGGAACCCCTTTGCAAGGGGATTCTTATGTTTTTCCTTTCTTCGGAAATGTTGGTGTCCCTTTGATGGCCACTTTGTACATTCCTGGGTTGAATGTGGGACTACCGGTTTGGTTGGGTACCATTCCAAATGTCCCAAATGCTCTTGATGCTTCTCAATTAAGCACCTTAAGTCATGGGCACCCTGTTGATGTTTCTTCATCAGAAAAGTCTTCTCCTCCTCCTTCTCCCACCTCTGGTGAAAGTATAGTTACTAGTAACCAGAAGTCTAAACGAAATAGAAAGAGGAAGAATACGAAGAATAAATCACCAACCTCTGCGAGTCATGTTGGAGATAGGTCGACAACCTCTGCAAGTCACATTGAAGACCGGCACCTAGCCTCTGCAAGTTATGTTGGGGGAAATTACCCACCCTATGCAAGTCATGCTGAGGGAAAAACTCTAGTCCCTGCTAGTCATACTGGCAATAGGTCTGTAGCCTCTGCGAGTCATGTTATCGACCCATCACCAACCTCTGCAAGTCATGTTGGATACATGCAACCAGCCACTGCCAATCATGCTGGGGGCATTGATTTTGTTGAGAAACCTAGATGGATAGGACGTAAGCCTAAGTTCCCTTGTAAGCTTTGCAAGGGAGATCACCTTACTCATTTATGCCCTAGCATTCCATAGGTACAAAGATTGTGGTCCCTGTCTGCAAGCTCTTCTGATTCTGAATATGTTGAGGTTTCCTCAAAGTATATTCCGCCATTGTTTGAGAAAGTGGTCACGCCAATGCAGTCATCGTCTAATCCCACTCCTCTTTTGAGGGGTGAGGTACCTTTAGACCTTGTAGTCTCTCATCCTATTCAACCATTGGTTGAGAAAGTGATCATGTCGATGCAGTCATCGGCTGATCCCACTCTTTTAGGGGGGGGAGGTGCCTTTAGACTATGTAGTCTCACAGCCTATTCATCCATTGGTTGCAAAAGTGGTCATGTCGATGTAGTCATCGGCTGATCCCACTCCTCTTTTAGGGGGTGAGGTGCCTTTAGACCATGTAGTCTCTCAGACTATGCATCCATTGGTTGAGAAAGTGGTCACACTGATGCAATCATCGGTTGATCCCACTCCTCTTTTAAGGGTGAGGTGCCTTTAGACCTTGTATTCTCTCAGCCTATTCAACCATTGGTTGAGAAAGTGATCATGTCGATGTAGTTGTCGACTGATCCCAGTCCTCTTTTGAGGGGTGAGATGACTTCAAACCATGCAGTCTCTCAACCTATTCAACCATTGGTTGAGAAAGTGGTCATGTCGATGCAGGCATTGGCTGATCCCACTCCTCTTTTGGGGGGTGAGGTGCCTTTAGACCATGTAGTCTCGCAGCCTATTCATCCAATGGTTGCAAAAGTGGTCATGCCAATGCATTCATCGGCTGATCCCACTCTTCTTTTGGGGGGTGAGGTGCCTTTAGACCATGTAGTCTCACAGCCTATTCAGCCATTGGTTTCGAAAGTGGTCATGCTGATGCAGTCATCGGATGATCCCACTCTTCTTTTGGGGAGTGACGTGTCTACCGACTATGTTTTTATCATTTCTAGTTCAATACTTTCATAACAAGGGGGAATTCCGCTCATTTTGTGCACACCCCCTCCAAGCCCTAGGATGGTTTCCTTTGATTGGAATGACCTTGTTGAGCCTCATCTTCATTCTGTCGCACCTTTTCAAATAAGGGTTGAAGTTAATTCAACAAACATGTATCGATGTATTGTGGATGAGGGAGCCTCTGCAAGTATTTTATCCTCCTCAGTTTGGAAAGTCTTGGGATCTCCCAAGCTTGTGTCTGCTTCGCATGAGCTGTTGGTTTTTGACAGATGTCCTAGTGAATATTTGGGGATTCTTCCTCAGTTGCCTATCTCATTAGGTGGGAAGACTGTCCTTGTTGATGTTATAGTGGTGCAAGGCTCGTTAGATTTCAATATGCTTCTCGGGCGTGATTATGTATATGCTATGAATGTTGTAGTGTCTACGCTCTTCCAAGTGATGCATTTCCCTCACAATGGAAGCATTTTCACTATCGACCAGCTGGCATCTGATAATCACCATCCTAATTCGACATTATTTCAGACTACCCCTTTATATGTTCCTAGCGCTTGTGTAGACTCTACCCAGCCACAGGTTAATTATGTGGCGTCTTATCCTCGGTGTTCAATTGCTTATGAGCAGGAACCGGTGCAATCATGTGTTCCCTCTCGAGACTTGGTCTCAAAAATTGATCCATTGGTTTATCCAATGGGGGCATGGGAAGCCTTGCTTCCCTCTCTTGGTCCAAGTGGGCTTGAGTATCCTTCTGAGTCTGATCTCGTTGTTTGTAGATCCTCAAGCCCTTGTGCTCGTGATTCTTCACTGATAGACTATGTCAATCCTAGTCAGAACTTCCATCGTCATATGGAGTATGGTCAGTTTACTTCACCCTTTGGGACCATCGGCCCTCGTTTGCGTGATTTCTCAGATTTTCAATTGCCTTCAGATGAGGATATACTTGAAGTCATGACTACGGTTTCTATACCGTGGGACGAATTACACTGTGGTTTGTGTTTTCTTCCCTTTTGGGAGACTTTCCAAGTTGACTATCGAAGAGACTCTTGGTCCAAGCCTAGCAGCGGGCTCTACCTGAACCAGTTTCATACATGAGTCGTAGCCCCCACGGGTCTTCTTTTAAGCCCTTTTCAGACCCTCTAAAAATGAAAAGATTGTCGAGCGATCTTGTTGACCTTCACGCTTGTTAAACTGAAATTTGAAGGCACATCTGTCCGGTGGTAGTTTACCCCTTTTTCGGTCTAGATGGTCAACTGTACGAACAAAGGTATACTCTAGAGGCCTCGGTTCTCTAGAAGAGTATTCTCAGATATAATTTTAACCCTTTTTCGGGTCTGAGAGACTAAATTTACGAAAAAGGAACCCCCACAAAGTCCATAGTTAAGCTCTTTTCAGACTCCCTAAAATTGAAAAGATCATCGAGTGACCTTATTCTTTTACACTCATTAAACTGGTCCAGAAGAACATTCCTGATGGAGTCCATAGTTAAGATTTTTTCAGACTCCTTAAAAATGAAAAAATTGTCGAGTGATCTTGTCTTTATCACACTCATTAAAATGGTTTTGAATAAACATCTTTTCGGTGATAATTTACCCCTTTTTCAAACCGACTAAACTACGTTCGAAAAAGGTACCACAGTGGAGTCTCCTTTTACGTTTTTTCAGACTCTCTAAATATGAAAAACCATTGATCTTACCTTCTCTGGGCTCGTTAAAATTACATCGAGGGACGTTACCATTGTTTATTTTGTTAACCGCATTTGCATACATGTGTCTTTGGCCTAATGTCGGATCCATGTTTCTCTCAACTGAACCATCTAAAGCATGCCTTATATGCAAGCCTTGTAGCACTTTGCCTCTGCATCTTGACACCTTTGGCCCCTGAAGGATTTTTCCTGAGTGTCCTTTTCCTGCATATGTCCCTTTTCCTTGAGCATCCCTGTGTTCTGTGTGCTTGGAACTAGTATGTTTGCGACACTCGATCCTCCTTTGTAACGTAGCATTCTTTTATTCTTTTTCAAGATTTCCAACATTATTGAAAAAGACAAAAAAAACAAATATACCCCAAAAAGAGGAAGGGAAAAGTATTTTCTTTTTATTGGCAGCACAATTAGTCACCCTTGTACAAAGCACATCCTTCCATTTTTTCTTTAAGATCTAGGATTTAATATGACCTTAGGAAGTTGTTATTGCTACATAGATTTGTGTCCTCCTCCATTTGGTTATTCTTCCAAACATATGGAGAGTTTGTGTTGCCTCCTTCCTCATGAACTTATGTCAATACCATGTTGCATGAGTCTCATCATTTTTCATGCTATTGTCCAAGGGAAGTTTTCACCAAGCCTGAGTCGGCCCCTCTGCAGTTTGTCTCTTTCCCTCATGCCCAGCCATCCCGAAAGTCCAATCAAGTATTTGTTCGAAATCAATGAACCTTCAGTCTAATCATCAAGATTCTCTAGTCCATGACCGACGAGCCATCGAAGGCCTCTGGAAGTTGTACACTCATATTACACTCCTACCCGAGTTTTGAAGATTTTGAAGTTGTTTCTCGAGCTTTGAAGGCCTCATCTCCAGCCATCGGGCCTTATCATCTTCTAGAAGATGGATACTCTACATGTATATCTTTTTTATTTCCAGATGTAGCTCTGCTATGTATTGCTCGCGGATACACTTTATATAGTTATATGACATGGATTTACAGTGTATTTGATTGGTAGCCATGATTTTATTTCATCCCGAGCATGGGTATGCCCACCTCGATGAGAAAAATTTTATTTTGCAGAAGGCACCTCCCGATTTCTAGTCCCTGGGCTCACTTATTTGGAACGTTGGTGAAGATTGTTAATGTATTTCGACCATCGGATGCTCTTCTAACCTCACACATTAGAGGGCATATGTTATAACCCTAATTTGCACCAGACATGCTTATCTGGCATCAGGCCATCTCAGGTTCCTTCTTTGTCAAAACACTATTGAACAACTCTTCTTAAAAACCCCTTTTATAAAGGCCCACGCACCCTACTCCATTATTGCACGTGTGTACACTATAGCTGACCCAAGACAACCCGTGTGTACCTACAAAAGCACGAAAAAAGGAAAGTTGTTGATGCAACACACAGCTTTGGGTAAGTTAACTAAACCTTTCATCCATGCATGGCCAGTCATTCGACCAAATACCTAGCTCTTTCTAAACTATAAAAGAAGGGGTAAGGGTCCCATTTGAAAGGAGGAAAATCATAGTAAAGAGACTATACCCAATTGAGCATTCCCCTTGTCCCAACCTTTATCCATCCTTGTGAAAAGAGAAGTATAGAGCAAAGAAGTCGGAGGACAGTTGAAGAGGAGCCCAGGACCAGGTTCGTGGAGCAGTGGTCGACTTCATCATTGTAAGTTTCTTTAGTGAAGTTAATAATAAAGAAGTATTTTTCCCATCCCACCGTATGAGGTTTTCATTATTTATTGTGCACATGTTGATTAAATCTCTAACCCATTAATCTGTAGATCAAATGCATGTGGAGTTCTTTGTTTGTCTTGTGTGAATGCAGGTCAGCCTTGGGAGGAGACCTACAATCAAAGAGCAACCAAGCGTGAAGAGGGATCGATATCAAACGCCCAAAATAAGGTATGTTCACTTGATCTTCTTAACTACGTATTTGCTTAAGA
Organism: Picea engelmannii; assembly: GCA_009831015.1. Taxonomy (NCBI): domain Eukaryota; kingdom Viridiplantae; phylum Streptophyta; class Pinopsida; order Pinales; family Pinaceae; genus Picea; species Picea engelmannii. The sequence continues at coordinate 139,318 of ML782618.1, forward strand.
ATAATGGGGATTAGGTCCAGGATGACGGTAAAAAGTAGGAATCTTTAGGTCTTTTCTGCATGCATGATAAAACTCTAAGTGCTAGTCCGTAGAGGGATTTCCCACCCACAACAAGGATGGAGGATTAACAAAGGGCTATAATGAATTGGGAATGCACGAAATAGAGACTTAAGAGCATGGCCTTATGGATAGAAAATGCAGATGAGAATACTTTATTTTTCCCATAATTATTCCAACATGAGGAAAAGCATGAATAAAATATGGGGCATTCAAAATCCAGTAGGGGCTAGAGTGTAGAGCTTCCAATAAATATCAAAGGTGGGGACAACCCATTTCCAATATGTATTTAAGGGTCTAGAATTAGTCAACATTTCAAACATAGCGACAATTTGCTTGTTTTTTCCAAGGTTTATGGAAGGAATTCAAAATAAATAGTTAATGGACATCTGTGACAAAGGAGAATTTAAAGGACAATGTATACTCTTTTCGATGAGAGAAAATACCTAGTCCTAATCGTTGGACTATACAGTTTTATATTATATGGGGCTATATGAGCTAATTGAAGAGGATGTGCTAGCCATTCCAAATTAATCTAGGAGCTTTGGAAAAGTCTTAGGTGCATTTGAAATTCTACCTTTCTATGTTTGATTCCTAAAAAATATGATCCATACATTTTTTAATATTTCAAGCCAATATCATTATGCAATTATATTTATAAAAACATATCAAAAGTAATTGGAAGGAGGATAAATCATAATCTATCCAAATCCATTTCTTTTGAATAGTTTGGCTTCTTAAATGGGAGACAAATTCCTTATATTGTGGGGGTTGGCATAACAAGATTTCCATTCTACCAAGACAAAGAAAATGGCAGCCTTTGTTATAAAGTTAGATCTATCAAAGGAATACAGTAGGGTTTCATGGCTATATTTAATATTATTGCTCATACATGTTGGTTTCAATCTTCCAATGGTTAGTTGGGTCAAAGGTTGTTTAAATTCAATATCATTATCTATTATAATTAACTGTTCCACTACTTCTTTCTTCAATCCCTCCAGAAGAACAAGATCGAGAACTTGAATCCTTATTTATTCAATACCATCACCCACTTCTTAAGTCATTATGTAGATTGAGAACTTGAAGAAAAATATAAGATCCCAAGAATTGGTGAGAAGTGACTCATGAATATGCACCAAAATGGAAAATGGATAGCTAAACTCCATGAGATAATCAAAGTACTACTAGTTTATATAAAAGGAAAGAAACATGAGCAACTAACATAGGAAAAATCAATGTTGGAATGACACCATAGAGGAAGGAAGAAATTCTCCATGAGCTCATGGACCCTTGAGTCCTGCAGAAGGGAGACTTCAAAAACAAAGTTTTGGAGATGGTCCCAAAGTTGGGCTTGTCATTTGTAAAGGATATGAGAAGATGTGAAGTGATGTAAATGTGGTGGAAAATGACTAGAGGGTGAGTCAACTAGCTTGTTCAGGGTGAGTTGACTAGCTTCTTTCGAGATAGGGTTTATGTGCCATTGGGATTACAAGTTTAGTTGGGTTATTGATGAAGGGTAATAGGGTAAAGTTTAAGGGGTTATAAGGATTAAAAATATGTTGTTATATGTTAGAGTGTTCAGTTTTAAGGATTGTAAGAAATACGAGTTAAGGGTTATAAGGAGTTTGAAATAAATGATAAGCAACCACTCGATGTTGGTTTTCCTAACCAAATTTCTAATTTCGCGCCTGAGAGACAGAGGATGGGGGTGTAGAGAGATATATATTATAGAATAAAAAATGTCTCATGTGGATTATGTCATTTACCCTGCCTCTTTTTTTGTCCCATTATTTTTGTTCCTTACAAGCACCCCTAAGGTCATAGGACACAAAATGAGTAATGACACCTTTGACATGGTATAACCCTACATTTTTGTCAAAGTTCAATTAATGTCTCTTGTTACTATAGGGTTATAAAGCCTCATCCCAATGCCCATATGCCTCCAACTTTGTGATCTAATGATCATTTGGTGACAAGTGTCATGAAGGGTGATGACCGAGACTAGGGGTAACTTTCAATTCAAGGCTAGGAATGACCAGGCCCACATCAAGTGAAGGAAGAAAATTAAGAAAGTACATGTGTTGTCCCATTCCATTTCAACAACAACGCATCCATTCATTGGGAACACTAAAACCCGACAAATCAATGACTCCACTAAATTAGGTTTTATGGTTTACATGATGAATTGATGATGGAAGAAAGTGGGTGTGTGAGTCAAATTTGATTCCATAAACCCTCCCATATCGTTAAGGCATGTGAATAGTCTATCCATTTCAAATTTCAATGCATACAGAAACAGTTTGAAAAAATTTCAACGTTGGCCCCATTCATAGGTCATTGTTGCATGTGTCTAGTCCTAGTGCAATTTCCTTGTAAAATTTGAATAAAATATTTGGAGAATGATAATTGTGAAGGTGTTAGGCCTATTCATACACACCACTAGATCACCTCTCATTGACAGTCTGTGTATTGATCCCTTTTAGTTTTGGGTTGTTAGTATTTTCAATTGCACGCAACTTTCAGTCTAGTCAAAGTTCAATTAATGTCCCTTGTTATTGTAGGGTTATAAAGCCTCATCCCAATGCCCATATGCCTCCAACCTTGTGATCTAATTATCATTTGGTGACAAGTGTCATGAAGGGTGATGACTAAGACTAGGGATAACTTTCAATTCAAGGCTAGGAATGACCAGGCCCACATCAAGTGAAGGAAGAAAATTAAGAAGGTACATGTGGTGTCCCATTCCATGTCAACAACAATGCATCCATTCATTAGGAACACTAAAGACCGAAAAATCGATGACTCCACTAAATTAAAGGTTATGGTTTACATGATGAATTGATGATGGAAGAAAGTGGGTGTGTGAGTCAAATTTGAGTCTAGAAACCCTCCCATATCGTTAAGGCATGCAAATAGTCTATCCATGTCAAATTTCAATGCATACAGAAACAGTTTGAAAAAATTTCAACATTGGCCCCATTCACAAGTCAATGTTGCCTGTGTCTAGTCCTAGTACAATTTCCTTGTAAAATTTGAATAAAATATTTGGAGAATGATAATTTTGAAGGTGTTAGGCCTCTTCCTACACACCACGAGATCACCTCTCATTGACAGTTTGTGTATTGATCCCTTTTAGTTTTGGGTTGTTAGTAGTTTCAATTGTATGCACCTTTCAATCTAGTCAAAGTTCAATTAATGTTTCTTGTTACTGTAGGGTTATAAAGCCTCATCATAATGCCCATATACCTCCAACCTTGTGATATAATGATCATTTGGTGACAAGTTTCATGAATGATGATGACTAAGACTAGGGGTAAATGTCAATTCAAGGCTAGGAATGACCAGGCCCACATCAAGTGAAGGAAGAAAATTAAGAAGGTACATGTGTTGTCCCATTCCATGTCAAAAACAACGCATCCATTCATTGGGAACACTAAAACCTGACAAATCAATGACTCCACTAAATTAGGGGTTATGGTTTACATTATGAATTGATGATGGAAGAAATTGGGTGTGTGAGTCAAATTTGAGTCCAAAAACCCTCCCATATCATTAAGGCATGTGAATAGTTTATCCATGCCAAATTTCAATGCATACAGAAATAGTTTGAAAAAATTTAAACGTTGGCCCCATTCACAGGTCATTGTTGCCTGTGTCTAGTCCTAGTACAATTTCCTTGTAAAACTTGAATAAAATATTTGGAGAATGATAATTTTGAAGGTGTTAGGCCTCTTCCTACGCACCACCAGATCACCTCTCATTGATAGTCTGTGTATTGATCCCTTTTAGTTTTGGGTTGTTAGTATTTTCAATTGCACACACCTTTCAATATAGTCAAATTTCAATTAATGTCTCTTGTTACTGTAGGGTTATAAAGCCTCATTCCAATGCCCATATGCCTCCAACCTTGTGATGTAATGATCATTTGGTGACAAGTTTCATGAAGGGTGATGACTAAGACTAGGGGTAACTTTAAATTCAAGGCTAGGAATTACCAAGCCCACATCAAGTGAAGGAAGAAAAATAAGAAGGTACATTTGTTGTCCCATTCCATGTCAACAACAACGCATCCATTCATTGGGAACACTAAAGCCCAACAAATCGATGACTCCACTAAATTAGGGGTTATGGTTTACATGATGAATTGATTATGGAAGAAAGTGGGTGTGTGAGTCAAATTTGAGTCTAGAAACCCTCCCATATCGTTAAGGCATGCAAATAGTCTATCCATGTCAAATTTCAATGCATACAGAAATAATTTGAAAAAATTTCAACGTTGGCCCCATTCACAAGTCATTGTTGCCTGTGTCTAGTCCTAGTACAATTTCCTTGTAAAACTTGAATAAAATATTTGGAGAATTATAATTTTGAAGGTGCTAGGCTTCTTCCTACACACCACCAGATCACATCTCATTGACATTCTATGTATTGATCCCTTTTAGTTTTGGGTTGTTAGTATTTTCAGTTTCACGCACCTTTCAATCTAGTCAATGTTCAATTAATGTCTCTTATTACTGTGGGGTTATAAAGCCTCATCCCAATGCCCATATGCCTCCAACCTTGTGATCTAAAGATAATTTGGTGAGAAGTGTCATGAAGGGTGATGATTGAGACTAGGGGTAACTTTGAATTCAATGCTAGGAATGACCAGGCCCACATCAAGTGAAGGAAGAAAAATAAGAAGGTACATGTGTTGTCCCATTCCATGTCAACAACAACACATCCATTCATTGGGAACACTAAAACCTGACAAATCGATGAATCCACTAAGTTGGGGGTTATGGTTTACATGATGAATTGATGATGGAAGAAAGTGGGTGTGTGAGTCAAATTTGAGTCCAGAAACCCTCCCATATCATTAAGCCATCCGAATATTCTATCCATGTCAAATTTCAATGCATACAAAAATAGTTTGAAAACATTTCAACGTTGGCCCTATTATCGCACAGTTTGTAGCTAGTATAAAAGGCTATAAGATAGAAGAACAAACTAGCGTAACAGGAACCAATCCCACCCAATGTCACCACAATGGGATGGTTCTTTCTCTTTAGGGAGGTTAGGCCCAGGGGAGACGTCCCCGGTGACCTGGGGTTTTGAAGAGGCAAAAGGCTAGTAAGACAAAGATAAGGTTTTCCCCTTCACAAGTCACCACCCAAACAGATAGTCCGGCCAAAGGCCAATTTCAGAAGTAAAACCCCCAAATAAGTGTACCTTCTTGGAACAAAGAAACAACAAACTAATATATGCAAGCTATTTCAATGTGTTAGTACTTCATATAGATGACTATATGAATAACATATAAGCAATTAGCAATAAATGTTGATGAAGTCAATGTTTATCAATATTAATGAAAGTTATAAGACTTCACCAATAAATACTGGAACAATGTAGCATTCAATGTAACCAATCAACACCTTATTCAATTAATGCCTAAACCACCATTCAATTGCTCTTAAGACAAAACGTTGTTGCACTAAATATGTAATAACCAAGGATGACGATAGCACTTAGGGTTAGTAAGTTAGTTGGGGTTAGTGTAGTTAGGGTTTGAAATTCAAAGGTTTTTTTGAGAGTGTTGTAATCAAGTTTCACTTCAACATTGGAGGACTCTGGATCAGTTCCTTAGAGGGTAAAATGGAGTCAAAAGTGAAGGATGCAAGGGTTGAAGGAGGATGGCTAAGGACTAGAGGGAAGATTTCTGAAGTGTTTCAATGGTAGGGCCTCATAATCAAAACCCTAGGGGAGATCACTATGGTGTTTCTATAGCAAGGCCTTGTGCTCTCTCCTCCTTCCTTAGGTCAACTTGGCAAAACGGTTAGCTCAAATGAAGCACAAAATCAAGATAAGAAGGCTTAATGAGGGAGAGTGTTGCTATAGCAAGGCTCTTTCATCAAACCCTAAAAGAAAAATGACCCTAAGTGTATATGACCTAGGCCTGGGACATCTTCTTCTTCTTGAATTCTAAATGGTACGTCTAGCAAATGAGAGGAAGAAAAAGGAGTGTAGTTACGGCTAGGCTCTCTTTTTCTTCTTCAATAGCTGAAAGTTTCTCTATCACATGAGAAAAGGACCTACTTGTGTGATTTTCACCTAGGGTTTTGATTCAACAAATTATAAATATATGCAAGAAAATAAGACTACAACCATTCATTTAAGAAGTTTTGCAGAAAAATACTTACAATTCATCAAGAAATAAACATGCAAACCCTAGTTGTAACACCTTCCTTCAAGATAAACACCATAGAATGTCAAAAAGTCTTCCTTCAACAAGTGTGCCTCAGTAAATCAGCCAAATACCCAAGATAGGGTGCAAATTTCATACCTCCTTATGGAGTGAATGAGTAGTGATGAAAAAATGAGGGTCAAAATCCCTCATTTATACAAAACCTTGACCTAATTTTACATTTTAGGTCAGGTAAAAAGGCCGACAAGGCCAAAATATCAAATCATATTGTTTTTACATTAAATTTTCAATATAAAACCCTAATCAAGAAAAAGGTAATACGTCGCCCCTTTCTAGGGTGACGTTGGCCCCTATTAGGGCAAGTGCAACCTCCTGAAGCAAGATGTTAGCCCTTTTTGGGCCTCTCCAAGTTGCCACACGTGCCAACTGCCCTGTCCATCTGCCAACATGCTCATGATGATGTCATAAGCCTCCTGGTGACGTCCTAGGCCAACTAGAACCAATGTCCCACTGAAAATGGGTCAATCCCCCTAGGTCCAGCTATGTTGGGGTGCCTTTGGTGGAGCATCCTCTTCTTCTCTGGTGCAAAGTCTCTAATCAACCTATGCCCAGTCTATGCCCCTTGATGGGGTCTCAACATCCATCTAGTGGGCTCTTCATCCTCATGGAGGTTCAAACTGATCATCTCCCCATGTATACCGATCCAAATGGTACATGTCCATTGGGCATGGTCCTGCACATCAAAGGCTACGCCCTCCATGGGATCATCAATCACAGGGATCGTAGCAATGTCAATCACATCTCATCATCAACATTATTAAACATATGCACAAAATCCCTAATACATCAGTTAACAACTCAAAGATGTTACACATGCCTGCAATACAAGTCTGGAGAAAAGGACAGGGCGTCCTATTGGGCTAGTGTCCACAGGAAAAGGAAATTTCTCGGAAATACCTCATCCAAGCCATGTAAGTGGGTGATGTGGTCAGGGGATGTCCAAGCATGTGGGTGCAGTGAAAGACAAGGATGAAAAAGTGTTACCTGTGGGTGACTTTGTAGAAGGCAATTTGTACCTGTCATGGATGCATTCTTTCCAAGCCCATTCTTGCCTTTATTCTTTTTATTCTTTTATTATTTTTTTCTTTTTTATTCAAGAGCTAAGCAGGGGACACTGCCTTGGCATGGTGACCAAAGCTGACAGTGCTACCCACAAGTACTTTCACAGAGATGATAAAGCTAGCTTGTGATGAGACCCCCTTTCCCTTGGCTATGCAACCAAGGGTCATTGCCCTGGCGTAGTAAGCAGCTGGTGGAAATTTCATATTGCTAGGTACCCATGGTCCTAATAGGTTGGCTCATGATGAGACCCCCTATCCTCTGACTAGGTCTTGTTTTATTATTTTTCCGGGTCCCTCTTGTTTCTTGCTGAGAAGCCTTTTATTTCTCTCTCGGGGATCCCTAGGCAATGCATCTTGAGGTTTTATTCTTAGGCTTTTATCTTTTACCAACTTGCTTTTACCTTCTAGGCCTTTAGCCCCTTCTTCCCACAAGGTAAGGTGCAATCCTAAAAATAGGTCAACCCAATGCCCGGACAAGGGGAATGGGATAAGTGAGCGGGAAGTAAGATGAATAAGTGGTGCTATGATGGGAGTGGACGATGGCTTTTCAGAAATCCCCCCAGTGGAAAACCAAAACCTACAAATATAGGCTTGCTAGGGCACCCTGTCAATCCCCCCAAACATGGTCAAGTGGGAAAATGTAAGATCCAAGAAGTTGTTAGAAATAAAATGAATCAGATGCATACATTTAAGGTTTTAACGATCCAATGTGACACATACCATGATACCTGGACTAATTACCTCATGAAGAAAGAACCTCTTTTGATACAGGACCAATCTGATGGTGATGGATGTTGTTGTTGCTGACAAGATAAAGATGATGGAAGAAGAAAAGGTGGGCCCTCCAGGGCCATGCTTAGGTCAATCCTACTCTCGGTACTCCATGTCTAGGACTTGTGGGCCTCGAGACATGATCTTCTAGTTATCCATGAAAAGTGGGGATAACATCTGGCTCCAACTCGGGGACATGTTCTCACCGTAGAGCGCATGAGAACCTCAACATCTCTGACATAACCTGCAAACCTGCTTCATCTCGAAAGAAAACAATCAATAGATTTAAACAAAAGAGCAAACTACTTTCTTGTTCTTACCTATTGGTTGGATGTTTGATGTAGTCAAATGACAAGTGAAGCCAATCCAGCAACGTCCCACGATACATGCCTTTGTGCTTCATCATAAACCAGAATAGTGACAAATCAAGCACAAAAATGACATGGGTTAGAGCATATATCATATCATTGGAAATCATAAAGTCTAACTCATGGAGGCGGGTGGGAGGGATAAAATCTTGCCAAGTCCATCTCTAAGGAAAGCACTCAATCCATTTCCAGAAGGGGTCATGGAAAGCCTAAGGTTTAGAACATTGACTCAAAAGGTCTGGACACTAGCTACCTAGGACGTTCTCACACTTTGAAGTCTGGGAAGGGATTGACAAGGATGTATCAGTTGACTGGCAAATTCTCAAGGGAAAGTTGAAGCACTGAGAAGATAGACTTGAACTCGTAGTTTTCAACCAACCCTTGCATTCTAGGGTTTGCCTCAGAGGAAACTCAATGTAAAAGATATACTTCACAAATATACATTTAATGAAACAACAAGGCAAAGTAATAACAGGTAGTTGGAGAAAAAGGTCATGAGAATCCTTCTTTAGGTAAACAATGTTCTTACTCCTATCAAAATCCAATCACATTGGTGGTCGATATTCATATTCATAAAATAAATCCAAATGCTCAGAGGAGAAATCATCAAATTCCTCAATGTATGACCGAAAATCATTAGGAAAACAAGGTACTAGGTCATCCTTGGTTTTTTGGAAAGTATGGGTAAGAATCTCATCTCCTTGTTGCCACTGATCAAGAGTAACCTGTTGTGATAATTCTAAAGGCAACACTTGGAGATGACTCTCTATGTCATAGATCGGATCCATATCATAACCAACTATGTCTCACCTACGTCTCCCAACATGTATGAACTCATCAATATCAAATGTGTCAGTATCAGTATCATAACATGGAAGATTCATATGATCATCTATCTCCCCCTCTAAATCATAAGGTAGAAAATTGTCAAAATTTTGGGGAGAAAGGTAACTTACTATTTCTTCTTGTGTAGGAGCTTCGAGGAATTTGGTGTTTTCAGCATGTGTTATTGTTTCATCCTCATTGATTTCCCCTTTGTCTTCAAGAGTACAACAAGGAATATTTACTTCGCTCGGGGATTCCATTTCTCCTTCACTCTCTGAATCAAGGAACAAGGCATCATCAAAATCCTGAAAAGGGAAGCAGCTAACCTCATCGTCTTATTGTTGTGCAGGTGAAAAAATCTTGTGGATTGCTTCATTAGGAGGAGGAGTACAGGTTGATATTTCATTGTCTTGCTCGGGTTTCATCTCCTCAGCTGCATGTTCAATGATCCCTTTCTCTTGGAAAACCTCATCAAGGGATTTCCCTTTAGTATTATGTTAGTAAATAACTTGTTTCCCTTCTTCTTGAAAATCAACAGTAGAAGTTTCAAGGGAAACTAGCTTCTCCAAATTGAGAGCGTCTAAGGTATCTTCATAATCATTGATATTGCTTCCTAGGGAAAAAATGTTTTTTTTTTCTGGGCAAAAAGATATTTTCCTCGATTTGTAAGGCCATGTTTCCAGCTTCATGGAGTGTCTTTGGATTCTTTTTACTCACGAGAAACCCCAAATGTACCAAGAGTGCATTGGTAAAGAGATACATGAGGTCCTAATCCTCGGGATAATGGTCTCTAGGAATCTGGTACAACATACCCTCAAATCTGTTTCGGAAGTTCCAAACAGTCTCATTTTTAGCTTGTTTTGCGTACTGGAGTCTTTTTAGAAATGTTTGGATCTCTTCCAATTTGATGCCCCATTCTTC
>ML782618.1:154137-167863 GCA_009831015.1 Picea engelmannii
ATTTTAGCTACTCCTTTCGATTATGATATGTTTATTTATAGTGACCTACAATCCTCACAATTATTTCTTCTAAGACATTTTGACATGCTTTTTTTTTATTATCGATTAACTATTAAGATCGATATGCTTCAATTTGTACTTTAAAGTTGTGTGTACTGAATCACCATGGAAAATAATTACGCGCCATTTAACGAAAGTGGTCAAAATTTCTCAAACTTGAATCACTCGACACCATACACTAGCCTCTAAGTTGTTTTGTAGAGAAAATGTCAATCTTTGAAATTCACCACTAAAAAAAGAATGCCAACCACTTGTCATCCACAATTGGGTTGGGTTGGTTTAAATTATGACGTGTTGATTTCCAACTACATACGATGGTCACAATTTTATGCTACTTACATTGGTCACGGTTTTATTTTCTAAGACACTTTGGCATGTTCTCATTTTTCATTCTCTGACTAGTAGATTTCATCATGTTATTGTAGATTTCGTCATGAAATTTTTATGTTTTACCTACTCCTTATTAATAGTGTATAAACAAGTTACATCAACTACAAACTAGAGTTAATCACTACATCTAGAATTGTGTGTGATTATAAAAAAATGAGAGAAACAACATCACATAAGAATACAATGTTATATGAGTAACCTAACCTAATACTAGACTAAAAATATGACATTAATATATATAGGCACAACATCATAGAAACACAAAAGTTAGAGAGCTAAAAAGGTCTCTAAGGGATAGAATTAGACTTAAGAGGATTTTTTTTCCACTTTCTATTTCAAACATTAGTGCAACTGGTAAAGTTATTATGAGTTGGTGGTTTTGTAATAAGGATTAAATTTACGTAAGGAATTGTAGGCTCAAATTAATCTAGATTGATAATGACATATGTTTTTAATGTTTGAATTGACGTATTGATGGAGTGATTTTCCCTCTTCTTAAAATACTTCTTCGGAAAATATTTCAAAATCAGAGCTATGTAGATCGAGAATTGGATTTGTTCAATCGGTGGGTGATGGAAAAAATAAACAACTCAAACAAAATCCACGAACAGTGTCGCAACTATAGCAATTGTGTCGCAAAGTCTCTTAAAGTCAAGTATATATATATCAACTAGTCAACTAGTCGTTAGCAGATATTTTTTGAGATAGGCAAAAATTTTGTGGCAATAGCGACGAACTTTCGTGGAAATAGTGACAAACTTTCGTGGAAATATCGATGAAAATCCCGCCCAATTTAAAAAACCTATTCGTGGTAATAGCGACGAAAATCCCACACTATTTAAAAAAAAACATGAAAATAATGGAAATGTGGAAAAATTTCATGGAATAATCCGCCCATATGTAGTAGTGGAAGATGGATAATGAAGGCCATGAGCGTGGTCGAAGAGGAGACCACTAGCAGAAAATCAAAGCAGTAATGGACAAGGAGCTTGAGGAGATTAGAGAAGAAATGGATAGGTTAACACTAAAGATGCAACAGGAAGCACATGTTCGTTGGAGGTATGAAAGGCCAATGAAGCGAAGAGCAAGGTGGCTTGTTCAGAAGTTGTTAGCCCAAAGGCAGCAACAAGTGTTGAGGAGATGGTTGAGGGAAACTGAAACCCTCAGTGACATAGGGAAAGTGGTTCACATATGTGAGCCAGAAGTTGGGAAGAGCCTCAGTGATGAGGAGGAGAAGAGATCAATTGATCTCATGAACTTCTAGGAGGGAAGAGATGAAAGTTCAAGTTTCCAAGTGAGAAATGAGATGAGATCGGTAGATATCATAGTGTCAGGAGGGAAATGATGAAACTTCAGATTTCCAGGTGGGCAATAAAATGATATCATCTGAATATCTCATAGACTACCAGGAGGGCAAAGGTGAAGTCCCAAATTGCCAGGTGGGAAAGGGAGAGGAGAGGAGATTGTCTGACAGTCTCATGAACTCAGTTGAGAGTTCATATCAACAAGGAGTGATGATGGAGGAGGATCATAGGTGTGTTCTGATCATTAGGTAAATTCATATATTCCTTCCAAGCAACCAAGAAGAGGCTAGAATAGGTGTTGTTGATGCAACAGGAAGACAACCAGGTACGATTATCCTAGAGGAGGAGAAGTTGTAGACATCAGAATCTTCCCCAGCAGAAGAAGAAGGGCATTCGGAGGAATGGCTCAAAAATTTCATCCAGGAAGTTGAGCAAGAGGTGACTGCAGCATTGGAGCTTGCAACAGAAGAGGAAATAGACATCATAGATTTTGTTGATCTGTGTGAAGAACTGGAGGCCCTGGAGGAAAGGGTAAGTATGCAGAGTCGGCACATCCAACAGGTTAAGTTGGAAATAGATTGGGGAGAATTCCAATCTGGGGAGCAGCTGGAGGAGGTGATTGAAGAGATCACGGAGCTGATGTTGAGGTCAACACAGGACAGTTCCAGCAAGGAGAAACTGAGTGGAAGAAGAAAGGTTGCCACAGTAGCAGCAGCATGCCAGAGGAGCAGGAGGACAACTCCAAAGAAGAGTTTGGGATCCAGGGGGATTTCAACAATAGATCAGAGGATCTCATGAGAAGGAGCTCATGATTTTCCCAGCAGTGGAGTATCATGCAGGAGCATTGCTCCACCTCAACAACACACCAATTGTTTAGCTCATCAAAATGCATTTGAGAAAGGGAGAGATAAAAACCTCCCATTTTTAAACTTTAAATGTAAATTTAATGCAATTAAATTATGTAAGGCTAGAAGAGCCAAATTGATGCCTTTGTATAGGCATTAGATGAAGTCACCTTTATTAGGCTAAGTTGGAACATATCTTGAGCTTTGCCTCAGATCTGATATGTATGTGGTCTTTTATTGTAATCTGCCTCAGTAAATAGGCATTTTGATTGGTGATTAGACACCACTAGAGTAATTTGGAGGGAAAGCTCGATGAGCCCCTCTTGCATAAATAATTGTAATGTATGCCCAGTAGAGGTTGTTGAAGTTTGAAATAGTTGTTGAAGAATTTTTTGAAGCTTATCAGTATCATATGAGCCCATGTACATTTCATTTGAATGAATATAACAGAGAAGCATTGTTCCAAATGTCGGATGTTGCTATTGTTGTGTCTATCTAAATGAATGGTAGGATTTTTGTTTAATTGCAATTCTCTATTATTTACTTGTTCTTATGTTATGAATGCATTTACATGGTTGAATGTATGAATATGTGAGGATTTAGATAAGTTTCAATTGTTTCTCTTCTATGATCCGGTGCAAGGAGTGTATGGTGTATGCAAGGTGTGCATTGACATAGTCTGTTTCGACTCAGAAGCTCAGAAGAGATAACTTGAACTTTTATTTTCAATAAGTGCATAGAGTCCACAAGGCGTGTGTTGACAGAGTCTTTTGACTCCGAAATTCAGGAGAGACAACATGAATCTTTGTTTGAGAAGAAGAGAAGAAGACCTCGCATGGTGTGTGCAGGTGGAAACATACTTAAGTTCTATTGTTCAAGAGGAGCAATTGAGTTGAGTAAACAACTATTGCAAGGTGTCCACAGTCGCTCACAAAGAAGTTGATTCGTGGAAGAATATTTGTTGCAAGGTGTGCACAGAGTCAAAATTTGACTAAGTGTCGAAGAAACGCTCTAAGGAGCTAGAGGTTTCGAGGAAGAACAAGCTCAGAACAGATCGTGGTGGGAATTCTTCACTAGGGAGGAGCCCTTTAATATTCCCCAAATTAACAAGTAGGATCCGTTCCAAGGAAGTGGGATTATTTCAAATCGTTAGATCTGGGAGAGTTGCACAGAGGTTAGCCTTGGAGTCCTTCGTCACTTCGAGTATTCGAAGGTTTGAAAGTGTTAAAAGAGAAGGATTGTCGAAGTCCCAAAGATGTGAAGTGAATCCTAGTCATCAGTATCAGGGAGGATATGTGGCAGCAGATTGGAGAGTTCATGGGAAAGAGCTTTGGAAGATTTGTGTGGAGCAAAGTGAAAACTTCGCGAAGTTGTGAAGGGTGAAGTAGATCTGGACCGTTGGATACAGAAGAACACATGGCAGAGGTCCGTTTGTTTCAGAAGAAATCACTTCGGCGAAAAGTGGATTTGGTGAATCCAAAACTCCCGAAGGCCGAAATAGAGAAGTGGATTACGATTGTCCATCTAAGGAGGACACGAGTCATCAAGTCGCATGATCCAGAAGTGCACATGCGAGAAAAGGTAAGAAGCTAAATCCTAGTCGTTGATTGTGTGGAGATGTGGTGTCATATCTATCACTTCGATGATAGATCACTTCAGCGAAAAGTCACTTCGGAGGAAACAATGTGTGAAGGAATGAAAAAGTCCTGAAGTTCGAAGTGTCGAAGTCCATCAGAACCATCTGTTGGAAAAGGATGTGTGGCTCTTGATCCACAACTTCCCGTGTAAAGTACTTAGGTGAAAAAGGGCATTGAAGTGTTTGAAACTTCCAAACACTGAAACTCTGAAGTAAATCTCAGTCGTTGGTTGTAAAAGGGGCATGGACCATAGATCTGGTCCAGAAGAGTTCGTTGGTTCGTAGTTCGGGTAAAAATGAGTAAGTTTCATTCTAAAGCACTGAAATCCAAAGTCATGAATCGGATCATAGTTTTTGGTTGTCGGAGGAGCGTGGACCATAGATTTGGTCCAAGAGATTTCTCTGATTCAGAGATCAGGGAAAAAGGAGGCAGTTGCATCCAAAATTGTCGAAGCACAAAGTCACGAAGAGGACTATCCCAAGGTCATATCCCATGGTCATATTGGAGAAGAGTCTAGCACGTGAGATAGCACTCGCATTTTGGTGTTGCCAGAGGTGCCAAAAACCGTCTGTGCGGATAGTTTGAACCTGTGGGGCGACATCAAGGGACTTGTGTGTAAATTGTTCCAAGGTCTATTGGAGGCCCGAAAATCCAATTCAGCTTAGTGTTTTGAATATCCAAGACCGGGAGGTCAAGCATCCCTGAGGAGAGAAGGGGGGTCTGCATCAGACAGAAAAAGAAAACTCTTTCAAAAGTGATTTTGAGGATTCTTGGATTATGGATACTGGTGCAACTAGGCATATGATGTCGAGAAAAAATTCTTCTGGACTTATCAAGATTGTAATTTGAATTCAATATTTCTATTAGATGACACCAATCATATACCACAGGTAAAAGTCTCAGTTAAAGTGTTTTTACCAGGAATTGGAGAAAATATCATCTCAAATGTTTGGTATGTTCCCTCTTTTAAGAAAACTTTGTTGTCTTTGATTTTGATTTTCCAATCAAGGTATCAAATTGTCATTGAATATGGAGTTATCAAAGTCAACTCAGTAAAGGACAATTATAAAAAATTTATGACGGGATATGAGGATGGTAAACTTCTTCGTTTGAAAGGCACGATCATTCCAAGAAATCAAGATTTCGCAGGATCAATGGAGATAGGTATTACACCCATTTGTTTATGGCATGTTCGTTTGGACACTTAAATGTTGTTAGTATTGTTCAACTTCAACAACAAGGAATGGTAAAGGAATTTCCCACATTCTGAAAGGAAAATGCAAGATGCCAAGATTGCATTTATAGAAAATAGAGAAGGTTACCATTTCCCACAAGTTATTGGAAGAAAAACAAAAGATTACAACTTGTTCACAGTGATATTTTTGGACCTTTGGATACTTCACTTGGAGGAAGGAAGTATTTTTTACTATTTATTGATGATTTCACCAAGATGGTTTGGGTGTGATTTTTAAAGGATAAATCATAAGCTTTAAAATATTTTCATTCATTTCATAACTTGGTTGAAACTACAACAGGAGAGAAAATCACCACTTCGTGTACGGATAATGGAGGAGAATTCACTTCAAGTGAATTCAACACTTATTGTGGGGAAAATGGAATCATATGACAACTTACTAACTCCTTTAATCCAAAAAAAAATGGAGTAATTGGACGTATGAATCAAACATTGATGGGCATGGCCAAAGCAATTTTGTTTTTCAAAGGGTTAAGTTAAATTTATTGGGTTGAGGCAGTGCATACAACTGTGTACTTGAGAAAACATTCTTTGTATTCATCTTTAGATGGCATGACTCATCATGAAGCTTGGTATGGGTTTAAGCCCATGATAAAACATCTTAGATTTTTTGGATCAGTTTGTTACACACTTATTCCAAAAGAAAAAAAGAATGAAATTAGATTCTAGGATCATGAAATGCATTCTAGTTGGGTATTCTGAACAAAAAAAGGGATATCGGCTCTTACCAGGAAGAAAATTTGTTGTTAGTAGGGATGTTGTTTTTTATGAAACAGAAATTTTAAGTGCAGATGAAATTGAAAAACAACTTAGTCAATTAGAGAAAAAAGTGACTAAGGAACAACAATGGTTGGAATCCAAAAATAATTCAAAGGATGATCAATGGTTTGAGACAACTTAGGCATCAGATGAACAACTGGAAAGTGAAGAATCAACAAGTTCTTCACAAGTTAACTTGGAAGATTCAACTCAAGTTACCATTGATAATGGTTCTTTGGATGGTAACTTATGACCATTTGCAGTTGCACATAAGACTCCAAAGTGGGAAACTCAAGTACTGAAGGGTGTTAAGTCTAATGAAAAACATAAAATAGGTACAAGGAGTCAGCAAAATTATGCACTTACTACTATTGAGCCATCTACTTTTGCAGAGGTAGTATAATATGATGAATGGAGGACAACAATGTTGAGTGAATATGATGTAGTAATTAAAAATCAGACTTGGAAAGTTATTGAGTGTCCAAAGGATGTTAAAACCATTGGTTGTAAGTGGGTTTATAGGATAAAATATAAGGAAAATGATTAAATTGATAAGTATAAGGAAATCTTGGTCGCAAAGGGATTTTCTCATAAAGAAGGTATTGATTACGAATAAACCTTCACTCCAACAACCAAGTGGAACACTATCATAGTTGTGTTGGATTTAGCTGAACAAAATGAATGGAAAGTGCACCAAATGTACGTAAAAAGTGTCTTTCTGAATGGTGATCTACAAGGAATATGTATATATGCTCCAACCCCCTGACTTTGAAATTTCAGGACAAGAAAATAAAGTTTTTAAATTGTATGGGTTGAAACAAGCACCTAGAGATTTGTACGCTAAAATGGATTCTTATCTACAAAAAGTTGGTTTTGTTCAAAGTGAGTCAGACAACACTTTGTATGTTCAAGTTCAAGGAAGCAATTTGATCATTTATTAATGTATGTCGATGATTGTCTCATAACAGGTAATAAAAATGACCATATTTCTCAGGTGAAGAAAGAAATTCTTACAGGTTTTGAATGACAGATCTGGGATTTTTCCATTACTATCTTGGAGTTGAAGTAATGCAGCAAGAAAGAAGCATTTTCATTTCCCAAACTAATTATTTTTCATAAATATTAAAGAAGTTTGGAATGGAGGATTGTAAACCAATTATCACCCCCATGGAGCAGAACTTAAAAAAATTTAAGTTTGAAGGGGGGGGAATTGTCAACAGTACCAGATATCGACAGTTAATTGGAAGTTTAATATACCTGACAAATACTCGTCCGGACTTGTCTTTTGCAATCAGCATACTTTCCAGGTATATGCAAGAACCGAGATAAATTCATTGGAATGCAGTGAAAAAGGTACTTATATATCTTCAAGGAACAAAATATTATGGACTTGAATATAAAAGGAATAAAAAATTTTGACTTGTTGGCTACTCAGATGCAGATTTTGCTAGAGATATCGATGACAAGGCTTCTACTTCATGTTATTTAATGAGCATGGGATCAATTGTTGTATCTTGGAGTTGTAAGAAACAAGCCACAGTTGAAAATTCAACAACAAAAGCTAAATATATCTCATCTTGGAAAGCATCTTGCGAAATAGTATGGTTGCAATGAATTTTGTAGGATCTTAAAGTTGTTCAAAATGAAGCTATTTCCTTATTTATTGACAGTCAATCAGCGATAAAGTTAGCTAAAAATCCAGTTTTTCATTCGAAGACAAAACATGTTGATACAAAGTATCATTATCTCCGAACTCTCGTCATCAAGGGAATCATCAAACCAACTTATTGTCCAACAAAGGATCAAACATCTGACATTTTCACTAAGACTCTTGTAAGAATTAAGTTCACGAAGTTCATAACTGAACTTGGTATTCTTTCCAAATATATTTTGGATCAAAGGGGGGTTTGTTAGAAAATGTGATCCAAATTAGGTAAATGTTTTATTTAATAAAACATTATTGTAAAGGATACCTTCACACTAAGGTGAGGTGTCCATGTTAGTTTCTAGTCAGTTGTTGTTAATGGTCTTTTTTTGGTTATAGTTTATTAGGTATTTAAACCCATTTGATTTCTTACGTGAGGGGGATTATGGCTCGTAGCCGTCATGTCCCTCTTATGTAATATTATTTCCTTAATTAATAAAATGGTGTGTCTGAGGACACTTTTCCTTTTGCTGAAAGATATGTAAAATACTCTCCTTTTTAGGTCGTTATGTTAATTGTTTGTTCTTCCAAAATGTAACTCTATCTGTAAGATATTAAAATACTCTTCTTAAAAAAGAAACTAACTACACATTCAATTCTCAGCATGAATATGTGGAGGAATAAATCATTGATTGTTAAACACCAAATTCAAATTACATTGCACGAACAACAATTTTGGAGGCTGCAAAGAGTATGAGCAATTGATATCATGAATGGAAGATAGAAAACACATAAAATTAGAGTTTGGATGATGTAAAAAATATGAGCATAGGCTAGAATCAAACCACAACACTTGTGTTTCTGCGATGAAGGGTTTTACTATGAGAAAGAATGTATAGAATCTATCATATAAGAGTTGGATCCTGAGCACAAATCAAGTGAATGGAAGGTTGACTCAATAAATCTATATCTAACTCTTCATTTTTTACCCATACTTCCGCTGCAGATCGAGTTTACATGGAAACCCATTTTTTTATGCATTTAGAATATCTAAATTACAAATCGCCCCAAATTATAGATCAATTGTTTCTGATACATTATCATTTGAGAAGATTTTGTGAAGACAATGATGCAAACCAAATCATAATTGCATTCAACCACTTGATTATAATTAATAAAAAACATTCCAGGAAAAACCTAACATAAAGAATGTATATTTTGATATTCCAGTTCTTTTAAATCAATCTTTATTTAGCCCTCAACAAAATAAGAAATAAAATCTAACCATTTAAATTTCGTTATTCACCTCTTCAAAAACTTCTTCACAGTATGGTAGATGCAGCCACCAACTTCCACCAAATTCTCCCAATGATCAATGACCATCGGCTCTAATTTTGAAGACAAAGAAGACATGTAGAAAAGGCATCAAGCCAAGTCAGTTTATATGTACATCAATAGTATAATAATAATACATCTCAAAGTAACGACCCCACAACTGTATCATAACTAATCGATTGTTAAGGTTTAGTTAGGACTTAGGATTATTTCTAACATTTTCATCCCATCCCTTCTCAACCTTCCTCATGAAGATCATCTCTTGGAACATAAGGGACCTAAATGAAAGGACCAAGCAAAGGCTCCTTCAAAATCGTATTATTGTGGAAAATCTAGATGTATTATTCCTATAGGAGACCAAATGTGCAAGCACCAAGGATAAATCCATTTTGGCAAGGTGTTGGAAACAATGCAATTTCATCAATATCGATTCCCAAGGGGCGAAAAGAGGTATTTATATCCTCTAGAAACCAGCTACAGTCATTCTTGAGAACTTATTTACTACTAAATGGACTATATCAACTCAATATCTCATGATCGACTCGGATAAGGAGGGGTTTCTAACCAATGTCTATGGGCCACATCTCCACAATGAAAAAATTCACTTTCTAAAAAAATTGGAAGGCCTAAGAGAAATCATCCAAGATAGAAGAAGGATCCTAGGGGGGGACTTCAACATAATTCTCTCCCTAGAGGAAAATATATGTGGTAATTGTCAGCTAGATGGGGATAATGAGGGACTCAAAAATCTCATTGACAATCTTTGCCTGGTGGATCATGAAAACATCTATGTTGACTTCACGTGGAACAATAGGAAATTGAGATCTCAACATATTGCATGTCATTTAGAAAACTTCCCCATTTTGGATCCTTTAATGTTGGACGACCTTCTCATAGAATCTAGCATCCTTTCTATGGTAGGCTTTGACCACTAGCCCATCCAGCTATGGTAAGATGTGGCGATCTCCCCTCGTCGTAAACCATTTCACTTCGAGAAATTTTGGTTGTCCCACCCTGTTTCTAGGAAAATGTCCAGCACTGGTGGGAGGAATCTACCATTATGTATAACACTCTAATGTATCAATTCCAACAAAAACTAAAAAACTTCAAGCGACATCTCAAAGAATGGAATAAAAATGTCTTTGGGAACATATTTCAAGCCGAAAGGGATCTGGAACAGAGGCTAAAGGAAATACAACAAAAAATCATTGCTTAGGGATGCTCAGACTAACTGAGAGAGGAGGAGGCACACATCAAGCATTGGCTAGAAGAGAGGTATACTCAAGAAGAAACCCTCTAGCGGCAAAAATCTGGAGTCCAATGGCTTAAAGAGGGTGAAAAAAACTCAAAATTCTTCCATCAATCCATGATTCAGAGAAGGCATATTAATCAAATCACTAAAATGGAATATGCTCAGGGAAAGCCAATTATGGATCATCCTAGCATAGAGCGTGAATTATTCATCTATTATTAAGATTTATTGGTATATCCTTTCCCAGACAGATCACAAGCCATAGCCAAAATAACTCATCATATCCCCTCTATGATCTTGGTTGAGTAGAATGCATCTCTCCTAATGCTAATAATGCTAGAGGAGGTTGACCATGCCTATTGAAAAATCCCCAGGACTGGATGGATTCACCATAGACTTCTTCCATCACTGTTGGCACTTGTTTCAAGAATAGGTATGGAAGCTTATAGAGGACTTCAGGAAAACTCAGAGTGTACTTCCAGCACTCAATGCTAATTTTCTCACCCTAGTACCCAAGGAGGATCATGTGTCTCACTCAATGTAGTTTTGATCGATGACACTTTGTAATGTCATCTACAAGCTTCTTACAAATTTAATTGCACTTCATCTTAATCCCCTTCTTCCTTTCATCCTATCTCATGAACAATCAGGCTATGTAAAGGGGTGCCAAATCATGGATAATGTTATATTGGAGAATGAGGTTATTCATTCCCTAAAGTATTCTGACACTCCCGACATGCTCATTAATCTTGATCTCTCTAAATACTTTGACAAATTGAGTTGGAAGTGTATGCACTCACTCTTTCTGGCTTTTCGTTTTAATGAAAACTGGGTAAATTGGATAATGACCCTCACTTCCTTATATTTTTTCTCCATCCTAATTAATGGAGTGCCCTCTCACCCTTTCTCCCCTTCCAGAGGAATTCGCCAAGGGGGACCCCTCTTCCCTTCCTTTTCTTCATCATGGTTGAAGGTCTTAGCCACTACATCAAGATTGACATCAATGATGGCTCTCTCAAAGGCCTTTCCATACATGGTCTACACCCTCCAATATCGCACAACCAATTTGTTGATGACACAATGATGATGGGGGTCCCCACTACCAGAGAAGCTCAACGCACCCTTGACATCCTCAAAGATTTTAGTGAATCCTATGGAACCTCCATTAACACGAAAAAATCCCATATATTCTTCTTTAATACTCCTATGGTGATTAAGGTCTTCATCACTCGTATCCTGGGCTTCAGCAGGAGCTCCCTTCCTTCCAAATACTTAGGAATTGCTCTCATTGAAAATTCCCTCCACAACAAATCATGGGAGAATATCCTTTATTCCCTTGAGAAGCACCTCAACTCTTGGACTTTCTGCACTCTAAATCTATTAGGTCGATTGGTTCTTTTGAAATTTGGCTTGCGAGCCATCCCAATTTATATATTCTTTTCCCTAGCATCCCCCAAATATGTGTTAAAATCCATTAGAAATATCCAAAGGAACTCCCTCTAAAAGGGCACTAAAGAAGGATGAAAATGGGATTTAATTAAATGGGAGGATCTCTACATGCCAAAACTTGCAAGTGGTCTCAGGCTAATGGATCCTAACTTGCTTAGCTAGATTATGGGGGAAACAATTTGGTGGAGGTGGCCCTAAAATTCAATGGACCTTTGGGCCAGGTATTGGTGGCATAAATATATGCGTGAAGTGGAGGAGGATTAGTTGATTAGATGGAATGAACAAATGAAGGGCCCCTTAATGTGGAATGCATCATGGCAGAACCACTCATTGGTTCAAGAGCATGCCTTTTGGGAAATTGGGGATGGAAAGGAGGCTCTGTTCTCAACAGATTCGTGGCAGCAAATTACACCGTAGCAACATTTGGACCAGTTGGAAATCCTCCAAGAAAGAATGGACTAGGATAGACCTATTTGTGTAGCTGGTATATGGAAAAACTATACTTCCTCCTCAACAGGGAGGGAATGGAAAATCACCCAGGTAGACTTTTGGATTTCAGTGGATACAAATCTAGGTTAGTGGAAAGAGGAAGGAGCGATGTACATAATTAGGATAAAGCACAACCCTGATATCCTCTGATGGGGACACTTATCAAAAGGATTCTTTACCGTCAAGAAGGCCTATGGTCTGAAATCCCTCTTCCATCTACTGCCAAAGGAGAACATTTGGAGTAACATTTGGCAAGCCAACCTGTGTCCCAAATTCAACACCTTCCTTTGGATATTTTCTCTAGGCGCATTTTAACTTGGGACAATCTTCAGAAAAGGGGATGTATTGGGCCTTCAGTCTATCCCTTTTGTCTTCAGTAAGAAGAAATCATGGAACACCTACTTAAACAATGCCAATATAGTTCAAACATTTGTCACATAGCCACTCAAATAATGCACACCTCAAATAGGCACATGGACAACATTGTAACAATGATTGATAATTGGAGAACCCTCGGATTTCAAAAAATCAGTGTTAAATTGGATCTGGAAAAGTTTACTGAGATTTATAATGTGGCACATCTGGAAAGAGTGAAATAGAATAATTTTCCTCTCATCTCAGTTGCCTTGGCACGAGATCTGGCCTAAAATTCAAGGCAATATCTCGAAAACGTTCAAGCAAAAAAAATGGATCGTTGAAGACCTAACTTGTGACCAGGAGGAAAGGCTCATTCTTCTCAAATGGGATCTGTGCCTAGCCCTAGACCTTGATCCAACTCCATCGTACACCCCCTTGGTCATAAGTATGGATCAATGGATGTGCCCTCCTCATGGACTTTTCAAACTCATTTTTCATGGAGTTTCCAACGGAAATCCAGGGCTGACGGGATTCAGTGTTATCATCTGAGATGATCAAGGTTTGTTGTGTCATATCCTAGCAGACAATCTTGGCCACGAATCAAACAATGCAGTTGTCCTATGGGCACTCATCTGGGGCATTCAAGTAGCATAACAACTTGGAATCCAACAACTCATCGTTAAAGGAGATTCTTAGATCATCTTGGCTATGTTTTAAAGCTTATTACTAGTTCGAATCTTGCCAGGATTAGCCCCAGTTGGATGCTTCTCAGTAATATTTAATTTTTACAATATTTGCTACTCTTGAATCTAGTTATGGTGCCTTCTCACATCAGACATGAATCCAATAAGATCGTAGATAAACTAGCCAATGATGGAGTGAACTGTTATAGCAAGATTTGCCTCACCATTGCTATCTTGCACAGAGGGCCTTTTTCCATTTCCCTATG
>ML782618.1:169030-181139 GCA_009831015.1 Picea engelmannii
GTAGAATTTATATATCAGGTTGCTTATCATTCCATGCATTTTCTTTTTAGTATATTGAAAATACAAAAAAAATAGGCATTTTGCATTTCTTGGCATTTTTGTCTTCTAAATATTTATCATTAGCTTAGTGCATTTAGTGAAAGATTGCATTTTACTTCTGAATTGCAGAGTTGAAATTGAAAATTGCACTGTTGTTATACACATATCATTCATTGAAAACTTAAAGTTAGACTTTGCATTATATTCATATTTATTTTCTTGCAAAGTCATAATATCACGAGTTTCACTTCCATACCCTTTAGAGTAATCGTAGCCAATAAAATTTACGCTTTAAACTAAAATTGATTAGTCACGATTTTATTTTTTAAGGTGCACAAACTAGTCTAGGATTTAGTGCCTTAGAATAGGATTTTGTGAGTAAACTTCTCCAAGGAAATTAGATCAACATATGTGTCTGAGAAAGGGATTGAGAAGTCCATTGTATAATTGGTAAGATCAGGAGGCTCCGCTCACACCGGAGTTAATCACGAGGTCGCGTGAAGTTAGTTGAAGGGATATCCCTCAGATACTCACCTAGCGTCATAGATATTTATGTGGATTTATTCGTATCTGGGGAGTGCCAATACCTCTGTGAGAGGTGGTGCTTTCAAGGTTTTGAGCTTTGCTACCCTACCCATACGGTGATCCGGATTTATGATTGCTCGCATGTGCATCGGTTATACAGTGGTTTATTAGTTTATTGACTTATGTATCTCATAGGTTACTTGCAGGGGTTATTTTGATTGTACCCTGGATCAGATACGGGTTGGACAACACACAGCCTTTATGGAAGATTACCTCTCTAGGGGGGTCTTACCAACTGGTTGTTAAGCCCACGAGGGTCCCTATAACTGATTTGGTTACCTCCAAACTTTAGCGGGGAGTCTCATGTCCCTCTTGGATGAGACATACCTTCTTTAGCGAGGGAGGCCACTCAACCACTTTAGCCTGTTTGCATGCATATTGGTCGTTTGAATTTTTGTGTGCTCTTTGATTACTAGTTGGCCTTAAGAGTTTATACTGAGTTCAATTTATCATGGATAGTGGGGTTCCTTTAGCCCCCTCATTTATTGCTACCCCCCCACAAAGTTCATGGGGGGAAATCTGTTCGTTTTTTATAATGGTATGCAAAATTATGGTACTCAGTCAATGCCTTGGGTCTCTAATAATTTTTCTCATGGTATGTCTGACATGTCTTCACACTTTCTATCCTCTGTCTCGCCTCCTTATGTGAATACAAGTTTTGGGTCTGGGGGCATGATGCCTCCTTATTCTCATATCCTTCAAACACCTCTTACGGTAGGAGGTTGGAATCTTCCTTCCTACGAATCCACTATGCGAGAAGTAAGTGCCCAATTAAGCAATCATTATACTTATTACACTTTGTCCACTTATCCTTCTTTCGTTATGTCGGTTCCTACGAACACTTTTCCCACAGAGAACCTTCGTCTGCCCTCTGGTGTTTCATCTGGGGGAAGTTATTTTTATAGTATGGGAAACCCCATCATGAGGTCCCTTCGTTTGGGGGAAACATATATCCTCACATGAGTAACCCTTGTCATGTTGCATTCTCTTCACAAGCGGCTTCCTCAGTGTCGATGCCCCTACAACCCTTTATGAATCAGTATGGAGGAGGATACTATCCTGTCGTATCGGGACAGGGTGTAAAACAAGATCCTTCCTAGCCTGTAATTCCTAAAAACCAATCTTTCCTTGGACCTTGGTCTCAAATTCCGCAATTCATCACCGCCACGAGTCCGGTCACTGCTAGTCAAACTGGCATTACATCACCAACCTCTGCTAGTCATGTTGGAGATTGGTCGACAACCTCTACGAGTCATGTTGAAGACCTCCAATCAGTTGTTGCAAGTCATGTTGGGGGCACAAGTCCAATCACTATGTGTCATACTGGCATTACATCACCAACCTCTGCTAGTCATGTTGGAGATTGGTCAACAACCTCTGCAAGTCATGTTGAAGACCTGCAACTAGTCGTTGCAAGTCATGTTGGGGGCACAAGTCCAGTCTCTATGTGTCATACTGGCATTACATCACCAACCCTTGCTAGTCATGTTGGATATTGGTCGACAAACTCTGTGAGTCATGTTGAAGACCTGCAACCAGCCGCTGCAAGTCATGTTGGGGACACATGTCTGGTCACTGCTAGTCACACTGCACATACATCACCAACCTCTGCTAGTCATGTTGGGGATCCATCTCCAACCTATGCGAGTCATGTTGGATATTTGCTACTAGCCTTTGCAAGTCATGCTCGGAGCATGTCACCAGCCACTTCAAGTCATGTTGGGGGCATTCATATGATTGAGAAGCCTAGATGTCTCGGACGTAAGCCTAGATTCCTTTGTAGGACTTATGAAGGAAGTCACTTTACTTGTTTGTGTCCTGTTACTGTTGGGATACCAAAAGCATGGGGCTCACCTAAGGGCCCTTTGGGTTCTGAGGCATCTATGGTTTCACAACACTTCATTCCTTCTTTGGTTGATACAACAATCATGTCGATGCAATCTTCAGCTAACACCCCTTTTCCTTTAGGGGTTGATGTGTCCTTTGACCTTTTTGTCTCACATCTCATTCGACCAGTGGTCGTGTCGATGCAATCTTCGACTAACACCTCTCCTATGCTCGGGGGTGATGCATCTCTTGACCTCATTGTCTCACATCTTGTTCAACCAATGGTCATGTTGATGCAACCTTTGACAAACAACACTCTTGTTTTCATGGATAATTCACCTCTTGACCTTGTTGTATCGCATCCTATTCAACCAATGGTTGAGGAAGTGGTCATATCGATGCAATCTTCGATCGATCCCACTCTTCTCTTGGAGAGTGACAAGTTTAAGGAAGTGGTCGCGCCAATGCAAATTTTGATTGATTCCTCTCTTTTGGTTCTGGTTCTATACCTTCTATGCCATGTCCTTAGAATTTCTAGTACTCCACCTTATGAACAAGAGAGAGTTTTACTCTTCCCAACTTCCCTCCCTCCTAGTCTTGACGAGGTTCCCTTTGATTTGGATGGTCTTGTGGGGTATCTAATGCCCCCACCTATGTCTTTTCTAGGAAGAGACATTATCTGATATATCATGGAGACGATAACCTTCGTTAGCACTTTATCCTCCTCGACTTGGAGAGCTTTGGGTTTTTCCAATATTGTGTTGGTTCTTTGTAAGATACTGACTTTCTACAGAAGTCTAGCACGGGAGCCTTGGCCTCCCCCATAACTTGTCGCCTAGAATCTCCCAATGAGTCTGATTTAAGCTCTTTTCCGACTCACCTAAAAACCTAAAATATTGTCACATGATTTGTCCCTTTCACACTCGTTAAATTGGACTTGAAAGGTCATGAGTCTTAATTAACCTATTTTCCGACTCGTTACCAAAAATAGAAAAGATCGCTGAGTGCACTTGTCGTTTTCACACTCGTAAATTGGATTTCAAAAGACGTCTACTTGGCACAAGTTTAATCCTTTTTCACACCAAGTAGACTAAAAGACATAAAAAAGGACATTTTTGGTGTTAGTTTGTGATTGCATCTCATGCCCCTGCTTGCAGTATTGAGCCTATAGCCGGTTCTTGCTTTGCGTTATAAATTGTTTGCCTTAGCAATTTGGCATCGTCAACCAAGCAGAGCCTTGTTTATATCCTTCGCAATTTGACACCCTATACCCTGGAGGGAACATCACCCGAGTGTCCATCTCCCGCATGCATTTCCTTGCATTGAGCATAGGTACCTTCCACTGTTGGAACTAGTTTTTCTTACTTGCGACACTCGTTTCCTCCTCTGTATCATAACATTCATTTGTTATGAAAAAACAAAAAAAGACGGGTAGGAAGGGAGTACTATATTATATTTGGCAGTAGTCGTGTCGCCTTTGAACAGAGCACAAAGTTATTGAATCATTGTGTCATCATAATTTTGGGTTTAGCATGGCCTTAGGAAGTTGATCTCGTTACAGAGTTTTCTCTACCGACTGGTTACTCTTCCAGTCCCTATAGAGAACATTATTGATGCCTCCTGCATCTAATAGTTACATCATTGAGTCTATGTAGTCGAAGTCTACCATATGTCTCATGCTCTTGTTCAAAGGAAGTCTATCAACTTGTGTTGGCCACTCCTCAGAAATATTGAATTTGCATGTCAGCCATACCCTCAATTTGTCTCAGAATCACATGATATTGTGGTTTTATCATGCACCCTGGCCCTACTTTCATCATTGGTAGGTCACCTTGAACCCAGTAGCCGACATTTCATCATTGGTCGTTGACTGGGTGGTTTCCCTTGTGTTCGAAGGCAAGACATCTATTCACACTTTGGGATTCATGCATTGTCTTGGATGCCATTATCCTTATTGGTGGTTTCCTCACCTTTGTCAGCAGTTTTCATCATTGGTTGCTATTCAAAGGGTCCTTTTTGTGTATTGCTTGCATTTGGCACACACAAAAGACGCACAGGGTCGTTGGTTCGTGAACATGTTCTTCGTCCGATTTCCACCAAATTATGAATCTCTTTCTTTGTTCCTCATGCTGACTGATGAGAGATTCCTTAATGCTCTCCTTTCAGCGAATCTCTTTCCATCAACTTCGACTCATTTTTATGGATATGGGACCTAGAGTTTTATGAGTACCTTGAGGCTTGCAGTCATTAGTGGTGGGCTCTCTCGCCATTGACAGATGGGAATACATCAATGTATCCTGATCAATGGATTTCTCAAGTGTTCAACACCGACTCCTTTATTCACACTTGTAGGAATGTGCTTGGTGCCTTGATACCTACTTTCATTATTGGTAGGTTGTCTCGCATTTGTTAACGATATACCTCAATGACCGGTAATCAAACGATGTCTCATTGTGTTCGACCTCAACTCCTTTATTCACATGATGTAGACTTACACCTTTGGCGGATAGTTTAGAAGACTTGAAGACATCACTAAGTGGTCTCAACTTTCCTGAGTTGTTGCTTCCTTTTCATTAGACCAATACCTATTTGACTTCAGTGATCATGGGAAATCAGATTATACTCCATTGTATACAGATATCTTCAGATTAGTTTTGAGACTGGTTCTACTGGGACTTGTTCGTGACTATGACATCTTTTGGCATATAACTGCATTTGTATTTTCCTATTCATGGCCACAAACACTTATTTGGTATATTTTCCACATGGATCTGCATTGTATTCTATTGGCAGCCATGTATGTAAAGTCAATACAGAATGTAATGAGCAACTAGTATTTCTAGTTGGGTTCCCATCACTCCACTTCTGGGTTGTTTATAATGTATTTCGGCCATCGCAGATACTCCTCTGATCTCACACATTAGGGGGAATTTGTTATAGAAATATTTGTCTCACCATTGTTATCTTGCACAAAGGGCCTTTTTCCATTTCCCTATACAGACTTGTCATCCATTTTTAATGAATCCAGAGCTAAAAATACATATTTTTCCACATTTATGTGCCCTATCTACTATACAACATGTGTATACACAGGCTACTCCACTACAACCCATGTACATCGGGATTTGTGCCAGAAAATACAAAAATGAAGTCAGGTTTCTATGTCACGACAAGATATCTCTGATCCTTGGCCTTCCATATACTGGAAACGTTTCGACTCGGCCCTTCAGTTTCATTTTGAAGGCTATAAGAGCCCAATTCTGAGCTATGGAAGAAAGGAGAAAGCATTCAACTTTGAGAGAAAAGTTACTTTGGAAAAATTACTTCATATTGAGTCTACATCCCTTTGTTCCTCAGGTCTGAACACAGTTTTCAACCCCCAAGCTCTTCCCTTATTGTTGAGAGAACCTCATTGTCATCCTTCTATGAGCTTGCCTTTGGTGGAGGATTGAAGTGGTGGAGGCCCAGTTGGAAGGAACTTGGTTTCTTGGTTTTGAACCGTGTCGACACGAAAGTCTGTAATGTTATCACTTTTGTTGGTCATTTATTAATAGAAATACTCCTTTCTCATCCTATTGGTATCATGCAAATATATGATTATTATCCATGGGCATGTTTGTAATGTTCAGTGATGGATTATGCTATCTAATGTGCTAACCTTTTATATTATCGCCATATGCTTTCTTTACTTGTTTGTTGAGAACTTGTCATAGGTAGAAAGCTTTGGGTCGAAGTGCTCAACGATGGACATCTTCAAATGTTGGAACGAGGTAGGCCTCTTTCTTATCTCGCTTGCACATTAGTTTATATAGAATATGTTGGAATTGAGTAGATTTCTGTAGTCATACCTGTCTGTTGTGGTTTACCCTGGCCATAGAGAGTTTTTCCCTCGTAACATGAACATACGGGAACAAGATCTCGGTTGTGGGAGTGATCAAAGACATGTGCACCCCTTATTCTTGGAATGCATGCAATTGGCTCTACAGGAAGACCCTCCCATGGATGAGGTGTCAGTGTAGGGTTAATTCCATCCCACTCAAGAATCAATCAACCCACCACTTGGCTACCCAATTCCCCAAGTGATTGTAGGGAGAACCTTAAGTATTTCTCTTGTATTCAATACACAATCTGGTTCAGGTGTTTGGAGCGTGAGATCATAGGATAGAGTACATGTGAGGTGAAGGGTAGTAATGCTCCATTCATTCGTTCATTTATCATGCAATATATGACTTTAAGGCTCGCTCATTCCATAAAGGAAATGGTAGTACACAGTGGAACGTTTCCTATTGTAGTGACGATTGAGGAATGAAACGTTTCATGCTTACGTTGGAGGTTTGAAGTAAGAATTGTACCCCCTCACCTAGCCTCCTCCGCATTCTCCCTCTTCTAATGCCTCATCTTCGAGAAAGAGGGTGAGCATGCAAAGGAATGGATTCTTTTTGGCGATGGGGAATACAACATGTCAATAAGGAGTGTTTAGTTGTAAGTTCGGGTTGGGAAGGAAGTTCCACACCTTATCAGACTGTATTTTTGTAGGAGATAATGGGTAATCAGGAAGAGAAGACCAATTTTCATCCTACCTCGGAGGACTCATTCTCTCGGGGGTGCAAAATTGAATGGGAGGAATACGTCGCTCTAGCTACGGGTGAGGTAATCTTCCTGGGAAACTTTAGCATTTAACCAGATATAGATCCACCCTAGTCAAATAATAAATATTATGCAAATTCCAAGTACATGGAGAATGGTCACCCTCCCTCTCCACCTATGAATTCTCATCAGGTGGAATATTACCCTCAGACATTTTTCGAGGACTCCCAACAGGGGGATGCTCTCTTAAATCTCATATTTGAAGTTAGAAGCAAAGTTGCAGATTTAAATTTCAAAATGGAGCAGCTAGACAAGAAGATTTCCATGCCTCTATCTCTTTGTGTTCATCCAGTGAATCCCAACAAGATTTCAAAATGGAACCTATGGATGTAGTCCATACAGACATGCCCATTATGTTGTCTTCATGCCATTTGGTCTTCCCATCCATTGATAAAGACTCTCTCAAATAATCGTAATACATCTAGGTGTCTCAGTTTTAGATTCTATTTTGGTTATGTTGTTTACAATTTCATTAGTAGTTTGCTACCAGTTTAGAACAACTATAGACAATATGTAGTTTTTATGGGGCTCCTTTGAGGATGCTTTATTTTTTCTTTTTGATTGTGCTTGGGTTGGTTTCCAGTGTTGGAAACCCAAGCCTAAAAAGACTATGCATGTAAACTTTAGTTTTTAAGAAGACAATTCCAATTTCTTAATTTTTTTTTTAAATGCAGGGGGATTTATCCTTGTGATGTTGTTTTTCAAACCATAAGATTTACTTTTTTTATCAATAGTAGGTTATTCAATCAAAGTTGCTATGGCCTATGTCAATTGCCAAAACTACAATTGAAATGCCAAAAAAATCCACCAAAGGTTGGAATTGTAGTGAAACTGCCAAGATGTGGAACCATTCCAAGTCAATGGAACAAGTGAGTGGCCACTAGTTTCCACCTGGATCATTATCATGTTTGGTAAACTTTTTATGAGGTCATACAAAGCCACAAAGAGTTAACATTATTAAAAGAAATCAAACTTTGATGTTGAGAATATCACCACCCTACTTTACTACCTATAAAAACCTATTTAACATTTTTTCTTACTTTGTGCTCTATGAAAACTGCTTTAATAATAGTTTTTTGTGAGCTCATACATGATAATCTACATTTGGGCGATATAAAGCACACAAGCTATTTTTTTTAACCAAAACTAGGAGAATTTATATTATAAAAGCTGCAACCAAAGATCAACAACAGAGTTGCAATTGTTGGCATTATATTTCCAAAATGGACAACTACTTATTTGTCGAAAGCACAAAAAGTAAATATTCACAAAAACTATATCCTAGATATTCTTACATGTGTAAAATATGTAAAAGATCCTAGAATCTTGACTGCTTTGCACAACATAAGATATAATCATAAGATGTGATGACTAGTTTCCTCCTCCAACCCTTGATTGCTTGGAAGGGATCCTCGATTCCCATTTTCCATATCTTCAAGCATTTGGTGCACTATATTATCCTCCTTGAAGTTTAGATGCATAGAGTTGGTAGACATAAGTTTGGAGGTCGTCGACTCAGAACTTTTGCTTAAGTTAAAACCAAATTCCTAAGAGAGTGACACTTTATTTCCAAAGCATCATTTCGTTAATTCTACTAAACTATAGCATCCATGGTCGTCGCATTCGTTGCATTACAATGATGTTCATTTTGATGAACCTTTGTTGTTAGTGAACATATGGAGGTCTAGTTGCCTGTAATCCATGAATCTTATGCTAGTAATAGGATGATGTTACATGTTTTCAATAGATATGATTTCCAATTGTATAATGGTTCTTATAATCTAGAAAACAAAATAGATCGCAATGAACCACCAAACAAAAGACACCCCTAGAAATTTCACACTGAGCATCCAACTTTTAGCCTCACTAGTGAATCCAAAAATTCTAATTGTGGGAGAGCCAGAACTCCTAACAAAAATTTCCAAGATACAGAATGGAGGAGTTCGAAGAGAATTAACCCATACTTTATAACCATGAAACAAATAATAGTTCCAAGGGAGACTGAACAAGTGATCTTGAATAAAAATACTAGGAGATAGAATGAAAGACCTAAACACTTATCCCAAATTTCAAGAGCCATGAGAATCAATACTCCAAAACAAATTAAATCCAACTACTATAAACAAAAAATTTCATAGAATAATCCTTAGATCAATTGAGGTTCTTACCAAGCCACTATTGTGGAGGGAAACCTTACTCCAACCTATGAAGCATGCACCCAACAATGAATCCATTATCCCACCTTCAAAATGATATACCTCAGACCAAGTCTCAAAGTACAAGGCAGGCTAATTAAATGTTAAGCATGCTATGAAATATGAAATGGGTCAAAAATCCCTTCATATCCATGAACCATGTATGCAATCCAGAGCACATCATGATGAGACACATTCAGATTAATAGCATTTCCTCTCTCCTTTGGATCCATTATAAAAAAGCTCTAGAAAATGATTTGATGTTTTGTAGATTCATTGATCTTCATAAACCATGTATTTAATGTTGAGGTCTCATTAGCATACATGTCTACTTGTTGGTTATTCTCCCTCAAAACTTGGAGGAATGAAATATTTTGAAACCTCTCTACCTCATTTAAATTTTGGGATAAAATGGACACTAAATAATAATTAATCAGCGAGAAGTAGAGATTTCGAAGTTATATGATGGATTATTGCACTTGAGTCTCCTACTATAGTCAATTCTTTTATTTGGAGATTTTTTTTAATCCTTAAAACAAAACATATGCTTCTACTTGGTTTTTAGAAAAATTCTCTAATTCCTATACAAAGGTTGCTTTAGTTATCACTTTGGGATCGATGATGATCCCCTCGTTCCTACCACCCAATATAAAGTACACAATATTTTAACAAGGCTCCAAAGTTGAAAGATTTTTTCCTTATATGGTTGAGTGTATTTTATGTTAATTGTAGTTTTGTTTTTGTTCTTATCATAATCTCATTGAAAATAAGCATATTTTTTTTCAAATAAATTTATAATGAAAAATATTAAACAAGATTACATACCAAATATATTGATATGTCAATGGTTTTATGTTCAAATGTCACCCTAACTAGTTTGACTAACAAGATTGATAATTATGCATAGTTGAAAAAAATGATGTGTTAAATAATTAAACAAATAATCAATTTCTAAATGATGTATATTCTATGTTTAAAGTTTTGGAATTACATTTTACAATCTTCATTACCCTATATAATTATTATTATGAAGGAGATGAACGCCACTTAAAAATTGTGTTTTGAAATATATATATATATATATATATATATATATATATATATATATATATATATATATATATATAATCTAACATAATTTAAATTTTTTATGTTTTTTAATTTTTTATGTTTTTTAATTTTTTATTTTTTTTTAAATAAATTTATTGTCATTGTTTTCTTTATTTATATAAACATTAATTCATCTTTTATTCTAAAAATGAAAACTTTTTATGAATTTAGTTATCTAAGAAAAATTAAGGATGGTCTTTCTTTCCATTTCTTCCCATATTATCCTACTAAGAGGAAATGCCAAATAAGGAGGATAATAGTTAGTGTTCTAAGGTTTCAATTCCATGATCTTCCTTCCCCATTGTTTCATGATGGGGGATTTTTAATTGAATGCAAGGTCCACATCCTTGGTGAATTCTATCAAATGGTGATGCTTTGAAGAACTTTATTGTTAAGTTGACTTGCGAATATTTGTCTTAAAATATTTTTAGAGAATCTTAACAACCTCAAGATAATGATTGTGATAGGAAATTGTTCAACTTTCATAGACAAAACATAATGTGCATATAAAGAAAATATGTTCATAATCCAATGTTTTCTTCTAAATGTTATGATCCACCTTAATCTAGATTTCTTTAGGTAAACTATTTGCAAAATCTATTTCAATCCAAAACCTGACATAGGTTTTGAAATGCCTTCTAAAAAATTTGGGAAGCCATAATGGAATTTCCTTATGACATATACAATGGAGGCTAGGCTAAAGATTCACATGTCTATAATTGAAATGACATTTTAAGAGGCCTAAGCCACTTTGGAGCTAATTTTAAAAATTCAACAAAGGGATTGAGGATAAGGTACCAAGGCTTCATGCATAAGTTCACACATCTCCAAAACCAAGGTTTAGAGTGAAGGATTTCCTTCCTATCATCAATAAATTCAAACTCCACAATGCAGAATCCTCAAACACATCAATAGATGTGAGATTCCTTTAAAGAAGGGATTTCCATTCACAAGAAATCCATTTATGCAATTTTGAGAGTCAATGCCAAAGTCTATTAAACTACCATAGTAGACTATAGGTGTAGTAAAATTCTTCTTTTTTTAAACCTCCTAACTAAAGGGAATAACTAATATGGAAGCAACTTTCTCCACTATGTTGAAGCAAATGGGGGGGGTAATAATGTGGAGCATCAACATAATTCACGGTTGCTAGAACCTCCTTAAAATATTTACCCGAAGTTGCAGGATGGGAACCTCCAATGGGGGTTGATCCAACTACAAAAGGGGAGGATGGGATGGTCTCTACTCATTTTGGGGGTGAATCAAAGGGATCCAAATTCTTTTGAGGTAGCATTGCACCCACTCCAACAAGATTCAAACTAGTATGTATCAAGGGCATATCCATAGTCACTTCAAAAGGAGAGCATCGACCAACCCCTTAATGTTAAATTGGGTTGCAATATTTAGAGATAGAATCACCCCCATATAGGCATCAATAGTTCTTATACGCTATAGAGAATATGTCAATCTTGCTCTTGAGGAAGGAATGAAAGGAAGCTTGAGGAACTCTATGACTGGTCATACGTACACATATATAATCCCTCACCTCCAAGCACCATAAGTTTAATCTCTACCTCTAGGTAACCACAAGGCCATATCAAAGTATTAAGTAAAGGCTCATAGGGATTGAACTTGGTTAATGGATCTACCTTAAGAAGAACATGGAATTAAG
The DNA here is from genome assembly GCA_009831015.1 of Picea engelmannii. Lineage (NCBI taxonomy): Eukaryota > Viridiplantae > Streptophyta > Pinopsida > Pinales > Pinaceae > Picea > Picea engelmannii. The sequence continues at coordinate 181,106 of ML782618.1, forward strand.
TTTGGTTCCAATGTAATATGCACATGCAAGTCAT
>ML782618.1:184248-206300 GCA_009831015.1 Picea engelmannii
TCGAATTCATCTTGCAGGAAGACAGAGATCTCATCTTCAAGAATGACCCGTATTTTATGGGAACTCAAGGGCTATACCTGAACCGTTGGATGCCAAGCTTCGATCCTGTGGTGGAAGTGCCCAAGGACGTATCAGTCTGGGTCAAGCTACCTAATCTCCCGATCCACTGCTAGAACCCCAGTTCTCTCCAAGCAATAGGGAATGGGCTAGGGAAATATATTGACAGAGCAGACCCCAAAGACCAGTACTCATGTGCACACATCTGCGTGGAAGTGGATCTAGAGGTTGGCCTTCCTGAGGCAATCAAGTTAAAAGTTAGAGAATGGAAGCACTACTAGAATCTCGACTATGAAAAACTATCGTTCAAATGTAGGGGATGCCATGAATACGGCCACTTTCATCGAAATTGCCCCAAAAACCCAAGTAAGGAGAAGGAAGATGGAGAAGGTTGGCAACAGCCCAGAAAAGGGAGAGCACCAGCCAAGGCAAAAGGACCATGGAATGAAAAGACAATCCCTACACATTCCAAGGAGCAAGGAAATTGGCCAAAAGCAGTGGCAGAGAACAATTTCAAAGTACTAGAACAAGAAAACCCAGAGAAAATGGTTGTTGAAGAGCCAAAGGAAACCCAACCAATTGAAAAAGTAACACAAGAAAAGACACCCCCAAGAACCCGAGAGAAACCAGGGGCCGAAAGGGAAGAGGGGCAGGGAAAGACTGTCACTGAGAAGGAGAGAGGCCCAGACGTGAAATCAAGAGAGGTCTCCTCAGACAGTGACTACGAGGGCGCTAGTGACTCCATTGTCACTCCTAAAAAAGCAGGCAGGGGAAGGAAATCCAAGAAAGAAGAAAGAGAAAATGAGACATACAAAGACGTCATCAATGGCTTGCAACCAACAATCAGACANCATGAAGCTAACATCCTGGAATTGTAGGGGTTTCGACAGCAGAATAAAAAAAGAATCCCTCAAGGATATAATCAAAATGTCAAAGACCGATATCCTTCTAATCCAGAAGATCAAGATGGAGGAACAATACTTCCTCCAAGCAACAAAATCCCTATGGGAAAAAAGCCAAGGAATAGCAGTAAGCGCAAGAGGCACCTTAGGAGGTCTTGGAACCCTCTGGGACACCATGAAATTCGACCTAATCAGAACCGAAACATGCATGCATTGGATCTACACTACTCTGTTACACAAAGAAACGGGTTGGTTGGTAAGTATTTTCAACCTCTATGTCCTGGTGTTATTGAATGAAAAAAGGAACTGTTGGGATTCGATTAAATATTTTCTACTCTCAAATGACTTAGAAAGCATCATTATTGGGGGGGATCTCAATATGACATTAGCTGCAGTCGAGAAAAAAGGTGGATCCATTTTGCGAGACCCGACACGAGAATGGGTAGAAGACATCATGTCAGAATGGGAGTTGGAGGATGCCAAACCAACTAAGGGGAAATACACGTGGTCAAACAAGAGAGTAGGACCGGGGCATATTGTAGCCAAGCTAGATAGGTTTTTAATCCAAAGCTCCTTTATGCTCTTGGGCCTCAAGCCATCAACTTCTATCCTTTTGCACAGTGTGTCAGATCATAATCCAATCTTGTTAGAGGTTTCGCATGACATAAATCTTGGGCCTATCCCATTCAGATTTAGCCCGGCTTGGCTACAATATGAAGGATTCAAGGACTTGGTTACCAAAATATGGAATGAGAAAGTTATAGGATCAACTTTTTTTGTTTGGGAAGAAAAACACAGGAGGCTCAAGGTAGCGTTCAAATCCTGGGCAAAAACCCAAAAGAATCCAATTATTAAACGTCAAGAAGCCCAAAAACAACACGAAAAGCACCAGCTAGAAATGGAAGAACAGGAGACAACTCAAGAAACTATGCAATAAGAGGACCACCTCCAAAGGAAATGACATCAAGCCTATAGAGAGGAGGAAAGATACTGGCAACAGAAATCCAGAAGCCTCTGGCTAGAAGCAGGAGACAAAAACACCAGTTACTTCCACAAACAAGCTGAGGCAAGAAAGCAGTTCAAGATAGTCAATGAAATTCATGTTCAAGACCAAATTATATCAGACTTTGAAGGCATAAAGCATATGTGACAGAAGCCTTTGAAACTCTTTACACGGAGACTCAAATGTCCTTAATAGACTCAAAATCCTACCCGCTCTCTCTAGTTCTGAACATCATTCAAGAAGACGCCAACAACAAATTGGTAAAGGAAGTAAACCAACAAGAAATAAAGGAGGCCCTCGACCAGATGAGCCCAGATAAGGCACCAAGACTAGATGGCTTCACTGCAAGATTTTATCAAAATTGTTGGGATATTATAAAAGCAGAACTAATAAAACTGATCATGAAATCTCATAACTGCAGCAAGATAGGAGGAGGAACAAAATCGTCTTTCCTAGCTCTTATACCGAAAGAAAAAGGAGCAGTAAGTTTTGGAAGATTCTGGCCAATCTCTCTCTGCAACACAAGCTACAAGATCCTCACAAAAATAATAGCCAACAGAATTAAAAAAATTCTCCCTACAATCATCCCGGAGAACCAAGGTGGGTTCATTAAAGGAAGGCATATAGTGGACAACATAATCCTAGTCCAGGAAGCCCTGTACTCAAGCATTCGAAGAAAAGACAAAGGTATGATCATAAAGCTTGATCTTGCAAATGCGTTTGATAGAGTTGCATAATTTCCTGTTCAAAGTTATGGAAAACTTCGGCTTTGCTCCAGCATTTATAAACTGGATCAAAGCTTGCATTGGATCCCCCTGGATTGCCCCTCTAGTAAACAGTCGAGCAACTAAATTCTTTCAAGCTTCCAGGGGCCTATGACAAGGTTGTCCCCTCTCTCCACTTCTCTATGCAATTCAAGCCTCAGTGCTCAGCTTACAACTGGATCATGGCCATATTCAAAACAATCTCCTAGGCCTGAGAATATCCCCAGGGGTAAATGACATAAACCATGCCCAATTCGCGGATGACACGCTGTTGCTGGGAGAATCAAGTGTACAGACAACAAAGAAATTTAAAACGAAGCTGGACGTTTACAAAGAGATCTCAGGAAGTGAAGTAAGCATGCCTAAAAGAAAGATCTAAGGATGGAACATATCACCAAGGGAAATGTTGGAGATATCAAGAGTCCTGGGAATGGAAGGCTATACCAATCGGGATGCGTTTAAATACCTGGGAGTACCAATTTTCTAAACAAAGCCAAAGGCTTCTCAATGGCTCCTATTGATAGACAAGTTAAAAGAAAGAATTAATTCCTGGGGAGAAAACTGTCTAAACATTGCAGGTAAAGTTGTCCTTATTAAAGTGGTCTTGGTAAGCATCCTAATCTACCAAAGTTTTTTGTTACTAGCCCCATCCACCACGATCCAGAAAATCGAAGCGCTTTTCAAAAGGTTCCTGTGGGAAGGAGGGAAGCAAAAAGGGAGGAAATTGCATCTAATTAGCTTGGAAAAAGTAATTAAGCCCTTTTTAGAAGTTGGCCTCCAATTCAAGGACATCCACTCCCAAAACTTAGCTTTAGGAGCCAAGCTTCTCTGGAACCTTGTTACAGGAAAACCCTCCTGGTCCAGTCCTGGAGCAAAATATTGATCTGGAAGAAGTACTTCCGAGGCCCGAGGAAAAAATGCCTAAATCGACCAGCCACTGTGGAGAAAGGATCACCTATTTTCAATTTGTGTCTAAAGGCTCTAAAGCTCCTTAGACCTCACCTCACCTGGATACTAGGGAATGGCAAGGAAATCAAGGTATGGGAAGACTCAATCCTGGGAGATTCGACGTTAAGTTCAATGGAAGGACTAGACAGGCTAAAAGATTGGATGAGAACTCATAACTTAAACAGCCTGTGGGACATTTTGATTTGGAAGGAGGATGAGGACAATTCATGGCTCAAGTGGGAAGCCACCAATAGACCTCCAGAGCTTGAGGGGGAATGGAACACGCTAATGGACTATTTGCAAGGGAAACCCCCTTTAAAAGATGTGAAAAAAGACAAAAGAGGTTGGGGAGCCCTCTCTGGAGCCTACACAACAACAGCAGGGTATAAAAATCTCACAGTTGTCCCCCATGTCCCACTAGACCTAGCAATCTGGAGAGCCATCTAGACTTCCAAATCCATACTAAAGATAGATATGTTTGTATGGACCTTGGCACATAGGAGTATTCTAACTGGAGAAAACCTGAGAAGAAGAGGATGGGAAGGCCCGTGCATATGTCCTCTTTGTTCACAAGAGGAGGAAACCTCAGACCATTTGCTCTTGCAATGCACGTACTCCAAGGAGGTATGGAAGTTGGTCCTTGGGCTGAAGCCAGGAACAATTGCTATACCTCAAGAGACCTCCATCCTGCTACGAAACTAGAGTTCCCAATGTCCCTTTCAGGCCATGAAAAAGGGCCAACTCTCCACTCTCTAGAGAGCACTTCCAAAATTCATCCTTTGGAAGATCTGGCTGGAGCGGAATAACAGGCTTTTTAGGGAGACCACAAGTAACCCAGCACAAGTAGCAACAAAGGTAAAGGCCTACTTTGGCGAAAGTGCCCCCTACTTCTGCAAAGCAAAGAACTCAGGACCCCTAGAGCCGGAAGAGGAACAATGGATTAAAAGCTTCAAAATCAGGGACCACTCACAGCAAACAGGCAACAAGATAAAACAGGAAACATGGGAAATTCAGAAGGAAGAGGAGGACTTCGAGGAATGGAAGCGAATCCAAGACATCCAAAGATAAGACCGGTGTCAGACCTGAGAGGAATTTCAATCATTTGGTCGTTGAATACTCAGAAAAAAACAGAGGTCCATCATGAGACCCATACGATGAGCTAGATGACATGGATCAGTTGGGTGCATTGGATCGTTCACATGAAATGGAGCCCGAATTTGGAAGGAATTGAGGATAAAATATCAAGTTGGGTAGGACCATTTCATCCCCTGAGCATTCTGATGTTAGGAAGTCGATCACGCAGAGGCAGGAAGTCGCCCACGCATAAGAAGGCAAACAGGAGAAGAAGGAAAGGAAATGGCGTCCAGCTCAGGGAGCAAACCATCAACAAAGGAAAGGCTGGAGTCGATGGAATAAGAACTGAAGAGGCTCAAACACTTGTTGCAAAACCAAGACGATTTTCTCTAGAACCTGGATATTGAAGCAGGGCGGCGACTAGAAATGCTAAAAGTTGACATCGCAACGACAAAAATCGGGTTCTCAGAGGAGCTGGAACAGATTCGCAAGGAAGTCAAAGACCCAAAGAAGGAATTCGAAGAACGAGTCAGCAAGTTGGAAGCCCAAATGGAAAAACTGAACAAAGACTGGCATCTGGAGCGGGACTTGCCCAAGAACGAGGGCCCAAGGAAATTGGGCCAGTGATTCTCAGGCCAAGCAAGTTCTCTACAAATAACACTGCGAGGAAGGCATTTTGTATAGAAGTCTCCGCATATAGCAAGCCTATAGATTAGGATAGTTTTCTAGCTCCAAGAACTATACCCAGGTAGGAGGGTAGATCCTCCTGGTCTTATAACAATTCAATTGAACCTGAATCAACTCAGTTGTAATAGCTTCAGTGGCTTTGCCACTGCTATCTTATAATAAAGATCCATTAGCCGTTTTTGTAAAAAAAAAAAAAAGAGAGATACCCGCAACAAAATTTCCACCAAAACTTACGAAACGAAGTAAAAAACTTACAAAATTAAGTCTAGTTTTAGTTCAACTTTATTATAGACAGAAGTTGCATCTATGTCCTTAAAATGTCTAAAGAGAAACTTAATTAATCCATTTTACAAAACTGAGGACTTTCTTAATGTTCTTCATTAGACTTGATCTTCTTCTTCCGAAGGAGGTGGCTTGTTCTTCATTAGACTTAATCTTCTTCTTCTGAATGAAGTTCTAGCGCCACATTCAAGTCTAACAAGTCTACTCCCGATTTCCTCATTCTAATTTTGATTGGCGAACATATATGAATTATATATCAATAAATATATATTATAATAAAAAAAAATTAAACAATATATAAAATTTGTTATGCAATTTTTTATTTTTATTTTTTTAACCATGGGAACAGCAACCTCCCAAGAGTCTATCCAACAGCCCGCAAGCCAGATATACCAATAACTTGTGACTCAGCAGGGGCCGAGACGTCCTGAGGCCCACCGAGTGAACCTCTATCCCAGGGGTCGTCTACCCTTCCAGCCTTGTCACAACGGGCCAATATGAGCATCCCTACCCCCCGCCGGTTTTGAACTTGTGACCTCCCCGGAGATAACACATATTCTTAACCATTGAGCCCACTCAATATATTAAAATACTTGAAAAGAGTTACCGCACAAACTAGCCAATGAAGTCCTCAACTTGATCCTCGAGCGATCCATATATTTATCTATAAATTATATATGAATGGATCTATATTATAATATGATTTTGAGCAAATAGGAAAATAAAATATATTATTTAATTTTCAAATAAAGAATAAAATATTAATTTATTCCTAAAATTTCAAGTTTTCATTTTATTTTAATTAGAATCTCTTAGGAAATATTTGATTTATTAATTCTCACTCTTCACGTGTACACTGTAATTCCTTTTTATCTTGTATATTTTACTGAAATATTTTCTTAGTCACATAAATATTTCATTCATTTGTTAATATTTTAAACGAATATTTTAAAATAATAAAATATTATATATATATATATATATATATATATATATATATATATATATATATATATATATATTATAAAGGATATTTAGTATTTTTGGAAAGATCAAAATTGTTTGTTTGTCTTGTAATAAGATTTAAAACTCTTATGTAGTAAAGAGTTTATCTTTTTTAAACTTAAAATTCTTATTTAGTTAAGAGTTTTTTTTTTACACTGAAAAAAATAGGTTAAGGATTTAAGATTTTGAGACATTTGTAGAGAGTGTAAGTCCGTTGTTTTATGAACTATCAATAAAACATTTTAGAGGGTATGGTTTTATTTTAATAATAATGATGAATCAATCCATATTGACCATATTGATTAATAACATTAAATGATGATTTTAAGAGATATGGTTTTTCTTTAATAACAAAGATGAATCAATCCACATTCACAAATAGCATTCAATGATGATAGTCTTTATTGCCCATTAACAACTTAAATTATGATAGAATTTAGAAACTTCCTTAAAAAGTTAATCTACAAGAAAATGAAAATGATATATAATAGGATGGAGAAAAAAATTGACATGCCATGTGCCCATCAAGGAAGAGACACCCATCCATATTCTTGATAATCTGAATGTGACATGTGAGAATATGAATGTGATTGGTAGAGTACATTCAGAGGGAATCTTGAAAGTTGAATTCCATACCAGAGTGGAGAGCAATTCAATATCAAACCAGTCATCATACAAGTTGAATGAAGCGTGATTAGGACAACATGCAATGAAAATGGGGTTGTACTAACTTAGAATACTACGTTTCCTTGTCTCTTTGCACTTTCTTTACTTTACTTTTTAAGGTTCTCTTTTGTGTTTTGAATTATAAGCCTCCGTATGGAACACGCTATTGCTTGCTTAATCTTTTTGAATTATATATCTCTCTATGGCCCATATAATTGCTTGCTTGATTAAGGGCTTTTTCCAAGTAGAAGAAAAATCGTGAAAAAGTATAATAAATTAATTAATTATTGATTTCTTTAAATCTTAAAAAATATAAATAAAGTAAACTATATATTTTTTACATCCATATCAAATTGATTAAAATATATAAATAAAGTAAACTATATACTTTTTACATTCATATCAAATTGATTGAAGAAAAACATATTTTTATGATATAATATTAAACAAATATGATGATGTAATTGTTGATCTATCTATATTCAGAGAAGAAAGATTTAAAAAATATACACTTTTTACATTCATATCAAAATGATAAAATAAAAACATATTTTTATGATATAATATTAAACAATGATGTAATTATTGATCTATCTATATTCAGAGAAGTAAGATTTTAAAAATATACACTTTTTACATTCATATCAAATTGATAGAAGAAAAACATATTTTTATGACATAATATTAAACAAATATGATGATGTAATTATCGATCTATTTATATTGAGAGAANNTATATATATATTCCTCGGAAAAAAAAACGTAATTTTATTTATTCAAAGAGAATCAAATTACATTCTATAGGTGTCAAAAGCACGACCCAATCTTGGGTAGAAAATCTCAAAGGGACACAAAGTAACTAGCTGGAGAGCCAAAAGGAAAAGACAGGAGCTGATTAAACTTCTAATAGGCTGGAAACTTTGAACAAGAGAGCCCGTCACAAAATAAAACTCCAAACAATAAATCCAAACAAACTCGGGTGGTCGGATGGACCAAGTCATAGAGGTATTTAAACCTTCACATCAGCAGAACCAGAAAGCAGCAACGTCAATGAAGACCCCAAATAGTAGCAGTAAGACCAAGAACTGCACGCCCACTCCATGGACCTCAAGGTGACAGGACCACACTGCACGCCCAAGGATAGGACCTCAAAGTTCTGGCACAACCCCCGCCAGATAGAAAAATACATCAACAGCCACCAAAAGGAGCCAGATCTAAACATACATCAAACCCTGAACAAATCGAAGTACCCAAAGGGAGTAACCGCAAAAAATGGAGCAATATAAAGCAAGGACCTCGCTTAGAAAACACAGATCTGAGAAAGAGAAACCCATGCATCACCCTCACAGGAGCACCCAAAAGCTAGACTACATCTCGAAACCAAAATTGGATCCGCTCCCAGAGCTAACACCAATGAAATGGAAAATCAAACAGAGGTTGTGTGCGCCTAAATGTTTAAGCCCCAGCCGCACAAGGAACGGAATCCAACCACAGTCGAACCTGCAACAAGTGGAGGCGTAAAAAAAAATCGGATCTGCGAGAGATCCCCAGTCCGCCACAAGGAGACAACCCACCGCGCAAGGAGCCAAGAGTATCCAGTCGAGAGTTGACAGTTGTGACTGGCAGAGGACAGAAATTGCATCGGGAGTTGGCGGTTGTGTCTGACTTCAGAGGAAAACCTCGTCGGGAGAGAGATACAGGAGCGGACAACTGTGGCTAGGGTTTCCCCTAGTTGTAGAGCCCCGAGTAATCAATATTGTCATATATATATATATATATATATATATATATATATATATTAAAAATCTACATTTAGTATATATTCATCTTAATTTAGTATATATTAAATGTCAATAAATCAAAAAAATATGTCAATATTTATTTAAGAATTTATGATGGTGCTAGAAGCTTGCATTTAATTTTTTATTTATTTATTGATGTTAAATAAATTTGGGGTTAAGATGGATCTCTACTAGTTGTAATTCTTTCTAACCAAATTAGGAAAAAAATAGCTTATACCCATTTTGACTTGGATCTATTACATAGAGAGGGATGAAACAAAACTCCAAGCATAAACCTTCTCTTATTTAAAAGATCTAGGGTCAAAATGGATCTATGGTAACTTATTTTTTATTTTAATTTTTAAGTGGTTATTTTCTTTTGCATTAGAGGTTGTATGTCATTTTGTTTCCGTTTTAGTTTAGGCGTTACATTGTGTGATATATTTCATCTACTCCAGGTTGTAAGAGCACTTCACTTTTCTTGATGCAATATTTTTTGAATATTTCCAAATTGTTCTCCTACCGAATAGTGATATACAAATTTTATAGGAGTGAGTTAATAAGGGGACAAACTCAACCTTTCTGGCAAGTCTTCTTTTTCTTTTTACCGATGAGACAAGTTTCATCTTGATCCACTCATTTTTTCAAAATTTATGATCTAGGTTGTCTTAAAATTGGTCAAAATCCCCAAGGAAAAGTTTTATGGTCAAAGTTCCTATCAACCATGTAGAAATATAAATTTCGGTAAAATTCTTAACTGATTTGTGGAAGAATTTATGCTAGAAAAAAGTTGAGTTTGTCCAATTATTAAATTATTTCAATGTTACATGGCTTTACATGTTTCAAAAGCTTTACTAATACGAAAGCTAGATTTCAAGTGTAAGTCTTTGGATTAATGTGATAACATCTTCCCTCATTTCGATACTAACGTTGCTAATGGTTTAGATGTCATACATTGTGATTTGTTGTTGGCTTGAGGTTGTCATCTATGTTATGTTGCATGCTATCTTACTACAATGACATATATCTATGTATAGATATCATTCAACACTAATCCTCCCTCTTTTTTTTGGGTGTGTATATTTCAGTTTGTGTGTAATCATGAATAATAACATATGCATAATAATTGTGAGACAAAGATTATTTATAAAAGATCACTCACACAAAAAACTTTTCCAAGCTAAGAGTTGAAATTGGGGTGCAAGTTCTTAAGTTGGTGTGAACATCCTCCTTAACTTTGAGACTTGTTATCACACAGTTTGTAGCTAGGTCAAGTGGCTATGAAGTAAAAGGCCAAAATGGCGTAACAGGAACCTATCCCACCCAATGTCACCATGATGGGGAGGTTCTTTCTCTTTAGGGAGGTTAGGCTCAGGAGAGACGTCCCCGGTAACCTGGGGTTTTGAAGAGCCAAAGGTTTAAAAGTCAATGTAAAGTTCCCCCTTCACAGGTCACCACCAAAACAGATAGTCTGGCTAAACAGCCAATAATGAAGTGTATGCCCAAAGAAAAACACCTGCCCGGAACAAAGCAACAACAAACCAATATATATATATGCAAGCTATGATTCAATGGGTTAGTACTTCGTAAGACTATATGATATCAATACATAAGCAATTGTAACAATAAATATTGACGAAGTCAATGTTTGTCAATGCAACAACGAAATAATATTACTTCACCAATAAATATCAAGATGATGTAGCAATCAATGTATCCAATCAATCCTCATTCAATAAATGCATCAAACCATCATCCAATTGCTTAATAAATGAAAATTTGTTGGGTCAAGATGAAATAACCAAGGGTGATGTCAGCCTTTTAGGGTTACTAGTTCGTTAGGGTTTCAATTTATAAGAGGTTTTGAGAGTTGTTTGATCACTTTCACTTCAACGTTGGAGGTCTAAGATCAGTGCCTAAGGGTTAATGGAGTCAATTTAGAAGAGGACACAAGGGTTGAAGGAAAATAAGGATTGGAGGGAAGGGTTCTGAAGTGCTGCTATGGCAGGGCCTCAGAATCAAAACCCTAGGGGAGAGAGGCTCACTCCGGTGTTGCTAAAGCAAAGCCTCGTTCTCTCTCCTCCTTCCTTAGGTCAACTTGGCAAAATGGATAGCATAAAAGATAAATCAAGACTAGAGAGTATGGTGAGGGAGAGTGTTGCTAAGGCAAGGCTCTATCACCAAACCCTAGAAGCAGGACGACCCTAGGTGTAGATAACCTATGCCTAGGACGTCTCCTCCTTCTTGACTTCAGAGAGTACAGCTAGCTCAGGGAGAAGAAGTAATAAGAGTGTAGCTATGGCTAGGCTCTTCCTTCCTTCTTCAATGGTTGAAAATTTCTCTTTTAGGGGACATGAAACAAGGACCTACTTGTGTGCTTGTCACCTAGGGTTTTTAATCCGAAAATTATAAACATATGCAAGAATATAAGACTACAACCATTCAATTAAGAAGTTTTGCAGAAAAAACACTTACATATCATCATGAAAATTGCATGCAAACCCTAGTTGTAAACCTTCCTTCAAGAGAAATGCCAAAAATGCCAAGAAAAGCCTTCCTTCAACAAGTGTGCCTCACTAAACCAACAAATTTACCCAAGTAGAGCGCAAAAATCAGACCTCACTAGGAGAGTGAGTGATGTGTTATGTCAAAATGAGGCTAAAACTCCTCAATATATAGTGTATTAATGAACTTAATTAATTTTAGGTCATAAAAAATGGCTGACAAGGCTAGAAAATTGTTTTTACATTAAAATGTCAAATTAAAACCCTAAATGAGTTGTAATAAAGGTAAAATCCCCTTCAAGGGAGGCGTTAGCCCCTTTTAGGATAGATGAGGCATCCAGGAGCAAAACGTTGACCCCCTAGGGGCCTCTCCAACATGCCACACGTGCCACTGTTGCCCAGTCTGCCGCCAAGAATGACCATGAAGTTGGATGACATCATGGTAAGGATGGGGACGCTCTGAGCCTTCCAAGGCCAACGTTTCACTGAAAAGGGGTCATCCCCCCTAGGCCGGGCTCTGCCAAAGTGCCTCTGGTGAAACGTCCTCTTCTTCTCCGGTACAAAACCTCGGTCAAACACTGTCATGTCTCTACCCCTCTGATGGGGTCTTAACAACCATCTGATGGGCTCTTCAGCCTCATGGAGGTCCGAACTAATCATCTCCCCATGTGTACCAGTCCAAATGGTACCTGTCCGTCGGGCATGGTCCTGCACACAAAAAAATACGCCCTCCATAGGCTCATTAGTCACAGGGATCATAACAATGTCAATCACATTTCATCAATAATATTATCAAACATATGCATAAAAACCCTGATATATCGTTCAACAGCTCAAAGACATTACAAAAATCCACAATAAAATATCAAAGAAAAGGACAAGACATCCTATTGGGCTAGTATCCACAAGAGAAGGGAAGTTCCCAGGAAGGTTTCATCCAAGCCATGTAAACGAGGTGATGTGGCTAGGGGATGTCGAGACAAGTGGGTAGAGTGAGAGCCAGGGATGCATAATGTTATCTGTGGGTGCCTTTGTAGAAGGCGAGTTGTACCCGTCATGGATGCAAATTTTTCCAAGCCCGTCCTTTCCTTTATTTTTCTTTTTCTTTTTCTTTTTATTCAAGGTCTAACCGGAGGACACTGCCTTGGCATGGTGACCAGAGCTGACAGTGTTACCCACAAGTACTTTCACAAAGATGAGAAGGTTGGCTCGTGATGAGACCCCCTTTGCCTTGGCCATGCAACCAAAGGCCACTGCCCTGGCGTAGTAACCAGATAGTGGCAATGTCATACTGTTAGGTACCCATGAACCTAATAGGCTGGCTCATGATGAGACCCCCTATCCTCTTGGCTAGGTCTTGTTTATTATTTTTCGGGTCCCTCTTGTTTCTTGCTGAGAGGATTTTTATTGCCTTCTCGGGGATCCCTGGGCAAGGCATCTCGAGGTTTTATTTCTAGGCTTTTATCTTTTAGCAGCTGCTTTTACCTTTTGGGCCTTTAGCCCCTTCTTCCCACAAGATAAGGTGCAACCCTACAAACAAGTCAATCCAATGCCCGGACCAGGGAAATGGGATAAATGAGTGGGAGATAAGATGAAAAAGTGGTGGTATGATGGGAGTGGATGATGGCTCTTCAGAAATCCCCCCGATGGCAAACCAAAACCCATGGGTACAGGCTTGCTAGGACACCCTGTCAATCTCCCCAAACATGGTCAAGTGGGTTAATGTAAGATCCAAGCAATTGTCAAAGATAAAAGGAATCAGATGCATATATCTAAAGGTTATAATGATCAAAAGTGACACATACCATGATACCTGGACCAATTACCTCATGGAGCAAGAGCCTTCTCTGATACAGGACCAAGCCGATGGTGATGGATGTTGTTGTTGCTGACAAGACGAGTCTGACGAAAGAAGAGAAGGATGGGCCCTCTAGGGCCATGCTCAGGTCAATCTTGGTCTCGGTACTCCATGTCTAGGACCTGTGGGCCTCGAGACATGATCTCCTAGTTATCCCTAAAAATCGGGGATAACAAGACTGACATTATCAATGATTGTGATGTCATATCTTATGGTTGTTATCTATGTTGAAATTTTGTTTAACATCAATACTCCCTTTGTAAATTTCTATGTGAATTGATTGTGTATTTTGAATAATTTTATATACATAATAATTTGAAATAAAAATGATATAAAAAATTGAAATAAAAATGATATATATAGAATTGTATATAACTAAAAGTTTACCTATTTGGTCGTTAGTTTTGAGACACAAATTTTTATATAAATGTGATAATACATTTTCCACAATTTGATGATAATACCTTTCCCAATTTAACAATTTGGTGATAATACATTTTCATGATTTAACAATTTTAATATCATTGTTTGTAAATTATTTTTCACAATTTGAAAATTAATTTTAAATTGTAAATTTATATGTAAATATACTAACACATTTCCTTATTTCAATATTATTATTTTTTTTACAATTTTAATATATATTTTTTAATTCTTTTTTATTTATAACCATTATATATATTATTTTACACACTCTTTATTTAGAATAACATACATTACTATATTTATAATTTTATTCTACATTAATACTTCCATGAAAGTAATATGAAAAGGTCATATACTCCTCTTAGTATGAGGTGGCATACACTCCCTTTAAGGGGCATGAGGTGCCATACACTCCCCTTAAATGAGGTGTCATACACTCCCTTTAAGAGGTGTGAGGTGTCATACACTCCCCTTATATGAGGTACCATACACTCACTTTTGTTATCAAATTGCTCCTCAAAGGGAATCTAATACTTTCGTGTGTATGTGAGTTTTAAAGGGTACACTTTGCAAGGGTCTTTTCAGGTTTGACAAATTAAGTTTATTGCAGTGAATTTCTAAGCAATTGTCTCATACTAATGATTTTATGTGGGTCCTTGGGTCCGTTTTAGTGATTTTATGTGGGTCATATTAGTTATTATTTTAGTTATTTTATGTGGGTCATTAGGTTTTTTTGGTTGTGCTTGTGAGATTATACATTCACATGAATCTCCCTTTTTAAGTAGCTTTTAAGGTTAGGTTGACTTTGTATTAGGCTAACATGAAAGATACTTTATTCCAAAACAAAGTGTTGGTTCTAACACTAATTATCCCATAATTACAATGATGACTCTTAAGTACTTTACAACGGTTAGTATTTAAGCAATGATTAGTATCACTAGTTAGAAAGTTTGATAATTCACAACTTCGATGTATGGTGATATTTATGAAAGTGTACTTAACACTTAATAGTGTGGCTCTTTCTTATTGTTTTGAATAAAATTGGATGAAGTGGCATTCTTGAAATTGTTAAGTATGACTCTGTGATAAGCTATCATGACAAATGTAATGTAATGAGGTAAAAAAGAGTGTTTGATGTAAATAAAACACATTAAGTTATAATATTATAGTATTATTAATAATAATAAATAAATTATTTATATTATTATGAATGTTTTTTTAAATTATTGTATTTTATATTGATTATTATAATTATTATCATTAAGATCAATGTTAGTTTATTATATTTGGAAAGAATGATAAGAAATTAATTTGTTTGTTTTAATATTTTGTTTTTATAGTTGAAAAGATTGGAGAGATGTTTTTTTAAATCTTCATAATTTGGACGAGTTAGTAAATTATAAAAATTAGTAATGTTACAAATATTTTGAAGTTGAGATGTAATGTGGACATAGACATGACATTTTAAGAGAAAGTGTTTTTCATCTTCCACCCCTTGTTAGAAATAATAGATGTGCTCGTTTAACCATAGACAATATAGCAATATTGTCACCCAACCTTAGGCCGAAGCCACCCCCGAGCACCTTAACCTTGACAGAGAATGATTCTGGAAGCAAACCCTATGCCTAATAGCCAATCAATGCAGCGTACCTCTCTCCAGAGATAGCACACGAGGAAGAAAGTCCAAACCATAACTAATAGAAAGTCTGAGCCTAAACCGAGAATACAGGTTGCAGTAGTTGCAACTGCAGCTACTCCCCAGACTTGCGCACTTACCTAGTTTCTGCAGTGTGCACTCCTACGTTTCTGTAGTTGCGAGCTGTGTGTCCTCAAATGAGCTCTAACGTCCTGTATTTATATTGTTTTTCCTGAGTTGTATGGGCATACTTCTCATTTTGGAGGCTAAACACTTAATAATAAATATTCTCTTGAGTCGACTTGCCTCCTAGGGTTATTATCCATGCTTTAGGGTTTCTTCTTGCTTCCCATAATATTCTATTCTTGTCAGGGTTACACGTGGAGGTTAATACCTCCCGCAGCTACCATATATCAACACTCCCTCCTAGCTAGGGCAGTATTGAAGGCAATGGTATTGAACACAAACATACCATTCAACTGGTAGCATCATCATAGCCATACATGCTATCTAATTATTAGATCACGAGCACCATCATCACTATCAGTATCATTTGATAGCATCAACAACATCATCTCTTGAAGCCATACTCCATCTGAGTAATCAGAGATGATGTTGAATAAGTCACCCACTTCACAGAGTGATACAAGAACCATTCTTCTAATCCAGACACATGTCCTAGAAGAATAATTATTCCAACAGATGTTGGAAGCCACACCATGGGCTACAAGTATTATTCTTCTAATCCAGACATACGTCCTAGAAGAATAAATGTCCTAGACCATTTTCCGCCTAGAGAATGTCTGTCCACTTAGCACACTGACTTTCCATCTAGATGTTAATCATTTTCAACACTACTGATAGTCTACATGGAAATCAGAACAATGTCATTCAATAGAACACAACTGCGTCTATCCATAGTAGTACACAACTATTATCCAGTGGTACACAACCACACCAAGTAGCACATGGCTACTTAATCAGTGACACATAGTCACAACCAGTGGAACACATCCACCACAGTAGCATACATCTACTGTCTAAAGACATACAGTCTCCATAGCAATCATATCATTTGATATCACCCTGCATAGAAACAATATCATGATATAAACTAAGTCATATCGACCATTCTTCCACTCACATCTGTGAGATCTGGAAGAGCATATACCCTCAGAAATTAAAACATCAACCATGGGCTATTTGGACTATTCTTCTCAATCGTAGAAGAATAATTGTCCCTGATTTATGAGCCTGGGCCACTCACCTAACTGGGCCATTCCTCCGGCACTAATCATAGTGCAACCTGGAGAGAATGAGTCTTCCCTAGGGAATGTGTGTCCCTGATTGTTGAACCTGGACCATTCACCTAACTGGGTCATTCCTCCGGCACTAATCATAGTGCAACCTGGAGAGAATGAGTCTGCCCTAGGGAATGAATGTCTAGACCATTTCCTAACAGAAATGATTGTCCTTCACCAACCTCCAAAACAGACCATTCTTTGAAACTGCTCACAACTGTGAACTTCAAAAGAATGATTGTCCGGTGAGGCAAACCATTATACTTGACCACTACTCAGAGTGACTGTCAAGAAGAATGATTGTCCTAGACCATTCCCCCACACTGGCCACAAGGGGAATCGTTGTCTATGGTACATCAACAATCTATCGAACCATTTTCATTATGAAAATGACTGTCTGATCTGGACCATTTTCCAAACTGGAAAATGCATGTCCGTCAGAAATATCAAACCACTTTCTGAACTGGAAAGGAGCTGCTCATCCTGGACCATTTTTCGAACTGAAAAATGATTGTCCATAAATCAATAACACATCAGTGCTCCCTCCCAACCTGGGAGTAATCTCGCCGTTTTTCAATAAGGAAGTCGTCTCCACGAGCCCCAACCTGCAAACTTTTCATCTTGGACAGAGGTTTTACCAAAATATTTGCTATCTCCTCATCTGTGGAGATATATATTGGAGAACCACTTCTCTTTTTTGGACTTCATCATGGAGAATGTAATGCTTGATCTCGATGTACTTTGGTCTGTTATGGAACACTAGTTTTCTCTGAAGGCTTCATGTAGCTCTGATCATTACAATATATATCATGGTCGAATTCAACACTTTTGTTTCTTGCTAGTTCATGACATCGTGGCAAGGCTCAAACTTAAACATATCCAAGTAGCACTTCTTCTGTCATCATGAGAATTTTCCATGGATTAACAATCCATCATCCCAGACTTTTGAGTAATTATTATGATATCTCTATCATAGAAAGTTTTCACCACGCTTATGTTGTATATAAGATACTCGGCATCAAGTTGTTTGAATCCATTCCATACAAGGTCTTCTTATATCTTCATACATGGATCTCTTTCTAGTATACCTCAAAAACTTGAGATTGCTTTACATAAGCTTCTTCCTCAAATGTTCTTATTGGGAAGAACATTCTTTTACAACCAACTGATGTAAACTTCAATCCATGGATATTGCAAGAAATATAATAGCTTAGATAGATGTATATTTGGTTTACGGGAACAAGTTGTTATCATAATCTTTTCCTCCTTCTGGAAGAACCTCTAGTTCTGAATCTCCCAATGCTTCCATTCATAATCCTTTTTCACAATTTCTTACATTTATTGTTCTTCATCATATATTTCATTACTTCTGCTTGATTTCTTCTAGTGGGTTCAACCAAACTGGTAGTCTTGTGATTCTCGGTATAATGACTGGTTGTTCTGGATTTTTTTTCTCTCTTGGAATCTTCATGTTCTTCCTCATGTTTCTCTTTAGCTCTTGGGTCCATGGAGTTTTATATAGAGTCCATGCCCTGAATATTCCAACTTCTTCCTTTCATCATAGGATCATGGATGTATATGGACAACTAGGGATACTTTAAAGCTTCTTTTTGAAGAAGACTTCTTCTAAAGTCAAACTGAACACGTGTTGCTTTTCATGGCTGCTACTATCAATGGGAACATGGATAGATACTTGATAATATTCAATAGATCATATTATTTAGGATTAGCTCCCTCCTAATCCTTGCTTCATGCATGAATCCATGCTCTTATTTTGGAATTATATGATCAACTCCCTCCATATAAGAGAGTCCACGCTTCCATCTGCATCCTTATTGCCTTCTGCAAAGTGTCACAAGTCTTTTTCTAATTTCCTCTTGATTGTTGACTTCTTTCTGTTTTTACTTCTTCTAGGTTTCTTCAGGTTTGATTTTGATTTCGGCTTATCTTGCAACTGTTACTTATGTAATAGCTTCCACAGGAATTGTTACCAAGGATTGTCAATGTACTTCATCTTTTCATGTGTATTGCTTGACTTGTAGTCATCGTGATAGCAATCCTTATCTTGTTATTCTTCCATAGGTATTGTTTCACTTAAACATCTTATCTTCTAAGAAATAAATATGCAAGATATGTACAGAAACTATGTAAACATGGTATGTGCAAGAACTATGAAGAATATGGTTACCTTGTTTAGAAGAAGAATTATGTTTTATCTTGCTTGGCCTTCTTTGAGGGTTCCCTTTCTTCGGCAATTGATGCTTCGTGTGTTTCTTTTCTTTTCTCTAACTCGGGACAATGATTCTCGTAGTGACCATATTTTCGACAGTTGAAGCATTGTATTTTTGACATATCTTTCTCTTGATTTGGTTTCTTCCTTGAGTCAAACTTCTTCTTATTCCTCAATTTCTTGAACTTTGTTGTGTAGGCTTGATCATCATCTTTCCTTTGGAATTTCTCTTTTGCACTAATCATTGATTCTTCTTGTGAATAACAAGTCCAAAGTTATTCAAATGTGGGATACTCTTTCCTTGTGTTCATGCTTGCGTAAAATGCATCCCATGTCTTGGGAAGACCATTGAGTACTATATTTACCAGTTCCTTCTCTAAAATGATTTCTTCAATAGCTTGTAGTTGATCTCTTATCTGATATATTCTCACAAAGTATGATGTTATGTTGTCATCATCATTCAGTTTTGGTGGGGCATCCGCTTTTTTGGCAGACGTGATTTGGCATACGGTTAAACTTGCCAGGACAATCTCTACGAACGCAAAACCTCCACTATACACTAAAAACTGCTATTCAAAAAACCAGGTGCTTATGGAGACATATGATAGAAACGTTGGGCTCCAAAATAAATTTAGGTTTTTTTGAAATGACATATTTTCATTTTAGGAATGGGCTAAAGCACTGGGAATGGAAAACCTCAAAAGCAAAGGAAACTCGGTAAGTTTACATAGATTTGAGTAAAATTTCTTTTATTATCTCCAAAGCCAGTATATCACAGTCTGTTGCACTTATTAAATATGAAATTCATCCTCAAATTCCATCATGTTTATGATTAAATAAGATTATGTTAATTTACTTTCACATCAATATTATTTATTAGTATTGATTTATCTTACTAATATTTATGATTATTAAAATGTTAAGAAATTATTTTTTTAATATACATCTCTTTTACCATGTAAAAAATTGTAAAAAAACATTTATACGGTGAAAGAATTAATCATTTAAATTTGAAAAATGGATTATAGTTGGTTTTAAAGTATATTATTTTTTTAATGTAAAAGTCATTCTGAAGTCAATGTTACACTCACTTAGTCTTGACAATCTCCCTCACATTAACGTATAAACTCTTAATATAATAACATTTTGTGTGAACATGGGATGGAATGTGTAGGGGGAGTCATTCTTGATTCCACAAGAAATCAAGAAGTAATGTATGCATGGGAAATTGAGATTGTTATGAATAATGAAGTAAAAAATGTAGCTATGCTCAAAAGCATACTATTCCTTAAAGCTCTAAGGGGTAAGGGAAGTATTCACAATGAGATACTCATGGATAGTTCTTTAAGTAATTCAATACAAATTTTTATCTAGACATCATTTCTTAGATTTTCTAGTGAACATAATATTTCAAAAAGTGTATATTTTTTTATTAGATTGATTGTTTTCATATTTTATGTCATCAAAACTTTTTCACAAATCATTTAGGAAATTAGAGTGTTAGTTTAAAGCATTCACAGTGGGGGACTTATTGATAGTTTTTTAAGAAGTTCAATACACATTTTTATCTAGACATCCTCTCCTAGATCATCTAGTAAACAAAATACTTTTAGAAGTGCAAAGTTTTGATCATATCAATTTATTTCATGTTCTATGTCATAAAAATCCTTCAAAAATCATCAAGAAAATTAGGGTGTTAGTTTAAATCTTGGATTTAGTAATATAAATGGGCAGACATTCTTTCACCCACCTCCATAATGCATTATTAGATTTGATGGGAGATAACATAAGTGAATTTGGTAAATGCTCTCACTATGAATCAACATACATTTATGAACCGACGACGTCTTATTACTCCACTTCAACTCCTTGCACCTATGTGAAAGATTAAGAATAACATGGCTTTATAGTTGTGAATTCAATGTGGGTTATTTCGTTGAGACAAGTGCCTACTTCATCTCATTTTAAGAATTCACTTCATCTTGGTTTCTATTTCATTTTCTTCTTTGTATTTATTAACTTTGAGACTTAGAGGGATCCCCTCTCTCTCAACCCTAAGTCTGCCCTCTTACATTTTTGTGTGCCCTGGCTTCACCTCAATATTGCCTTGGTTTTGTTCTAGTCCTGCTCTAGCTTCTTTATTAGTAAACAGGAGGATGACACATTTTCACTACAATAAAGGGTGATGTGTCCCTTTCAAATTGGGGGGATTCAAGAAAGGTCTCAAGCGATGTATGAAAGTTATTGGAGAATACCCATGTGGAATTGCCAATGGAAGGATTAGTCGGGAGTGATGACAGGTTGAATACAAACAAAAAACTCAATAAAACAATGTAGCAATATATAACCATGCTATTGGTACATCCAAGCATGTAGTAGATTTGAGAAATTGGTAGAAGGAAGTGGATTCGTTTATAGGCTTTCACTGTAGTAGAAATCTAGAGATCTTTGTTCAATTAGATTTGATAAAACAACTCATGAAGTGTGTCATGGCACATCTTGGCATTGGGGATAGTGTGGTGAACCCTCCTTCTCATGCAAACTCTTACCGTATAGTAGAATCCTCCTGGGCCTTTAGGGACTCTCTACCTTTCTCCCAAGCTGGAATTGTAAGCAATAAGGCAATGTGTAGTGTACCCTTTCACTACCCAGGTTCCCCAACCTCTCAGTTTACCATTCTGTACATGGAATTATAAACTAATGCATTTATACATAATTAAACATACCTAAAACTCAGAGTATAATATATGGGTACTGCTATAATTAAACATTCCATAGCATTTATCAGTAACTCTTTTACACAGCGGAAAACATGATACATGAACAACACAGTCATGCCAAACGTGTTAAAACATAATTCAGAATACTTATCTTTTATCAGCTGGAGAAATCACCAACCAAGTGCAGGCCTTCCACGAACCTCCCAGC
>ML782618.1:206350-219710 GCA_009831015.1 Picea engelmannii
AGCTCTCCCAGGAATCTCCCACGCTCACTGCCCACAGACCCTCATTCCCCACATGCCTGTTCCACCCCAGGAGAGTGCACCTTCTCTGTCACCTAGACAGTCCTTCGGCTGCCAATCTCCCTTACCTTGGGTTACAGGAACATGCTGGACCGGAATTCTCCAGCTCTATGGAGGCTACAGGGTTCCTTCCAAGAGTCCTCTCCTCCCTCTGCGCACTCCCTCACCTGGAGGAGTCGCTCACAGGCCAACAAGCCTCACGCAGTCCAGTACTGCGCGGTCACAACAATCCACAGGAAACACAGCCACAAGTTTCCCCAATTCGGTTCAGCAGTCACTGGATGATCTCACAGCAATCATTTTGGAACAGAGACTTCACACACAGGCTAACTCGGCTTCTCCAAACCACAAGATTTCCTTCCCAAAATCCTCACTGGCTTCTCGCAAGCTAGGAATTACACTCACAGGTTATCTCAGAGATGGCCATAGACTCCACGGCTCCTGACAGAGGTGTACCCGGATCTTCCACGCAAAACATAGGCTTAATGGTCGCAGAGATGAATCAGGATGTCCGGCAGAGGTCGTACTCGTTCCACGCACAGAGATTCAGTTCCGAATGGAGGAGCATCCCCCATCCACGGTTTAGTTCAAAGCTTATATTTGCATGCACCATGGTTGACACTTGTCACCCTGGAAACTGCATGTGTTCCATCCGTATGCCTTCCTTCCACCACTTGGGGAATCACGGGTCCTTCAAAAGGACTTAGGATAAAATAACGTGCACATGGATTATTAGGAACAATAATAAAATATTATTCCAGGCCTAAGCCCCCTAGACTTAGCCCCTAGGCTCCTTACTCGGCCCCTTTCCCACCTTCCAGCCCTTGATCCCTTGCCCACTTTGTGGACGCTCAGTCCCCCATCACTCATTCATCGTGGTCGGTCTGCATTGGCGGTATTTATATTTTATTAAGTGACCTGCATACATACAAGTACATCAACAGGCTCCTGGCCTTCAACACTTAGGCTCCCTGGCCTAACAAAACTCATAAGCCTACAGCTTATACAAAACTTGGCTCACCAGCCTATAGAACATATTTACAATTCTTTGCATATAACATGATCTGTAACGGGGCTCGGCCTTGGGGACACTAGACAATGCCTTTCCAATTGTTGATGGCAAGGTGCATAATTGCAGGACCCCAAAAGAGATTGTTGCAAAGAAGTGTCAAATACAAGAATCCCAATAAAGGCTAAGCACCTAGAATTTTCTCTCTTTTATATATGTTTTAATATTTTAATATGTTTTTTCAAGTGATATGTTTACTACAACTATATGTGCAAAAAAAATAAAAATTGGATGGTTATCCCTTTTGGGGAGAACTTGGATGAATTTTGTAGTTTAAACATATGGCTTCAACACAATATATATATTTTATCTTAGCTACATGGTTTTTTTAGCCTTTTTAATACAAACCTTATTTGTTATAGTTTAAAAAAAACATTTTGTGTGAACCTCTCAAACTATGATAGATAAGTACAAAGCATATTGATAACCTCAATTTAAAACTAGACTATCAACTTAGAACCATCTTCCATCTTAAGAGTAATTTTTCAAGCACTGAGAGAGATAAAAAAGAAATGGAATAGTAAAATTTTATGTGCTTAAAATATCATGTTAAGATGAGCATAAGTTGCATTTAAAAAAAAAAATTATTGTCGTTTTATTTTTCTTTTCACTTTTACATTAAGTTTGTCTTTCAATTAAGTTTATTAGGTTTACTTTGTTTTATGGACCTTGCAAAACATTAAGTGTCCTTCAAGAATCCTGTGAGTTTCAACAATAGAAGTTGATAAACCAAAATCATGATTACAAAATTCAAAAGGCAACTAACCTCAGTTTTTTTTTTCAATTTAAGAAACCAAGATCAAAATTGAGTAAATATAAAAGAAAATCATTACTTGCAACTTTGAAATTAAAACAATACTCCCTATGGAAGTTGATACGTCCCCCATTGAATAGGAAACCCTAAAACATTATTGTTTATAAAAACACAAGTTGGATAAACTTCACCAAAACATGCTTCCATCATTGTCCTACAATCATACCTAACCCATCATTAAAAAGAGGTTGGAGAAGAGACTTTGATACATTATTAAAACTTTGGGACATTCAAGACAACATAACCCTCTCCCATTCCTAAATTTGAAAGTTGAAAACGAAGTGTCTAATTTCCTATGGAGTGATGAAAATACGAAAAACAAAATAAAACTATGTTATTATAAAAACACTATTAATTCCAATTTTGATCATCCTTCCTACCCTAATGAAATTATAAGCCTTAATAAAAAATAATGATTGTTGAAGGTAGACCTAATTCATATAAGCTACATAACACTAATAATGGACTCTTTGGAAAACTCATTGGGAAAAAAGAATTTGTAATCTATACAACTTAAAAGAGATTGAAGATAAATGTCCTTTATACAAAGAAATTAGATGTACTTATACTAATACTTACGATCACAACTTGGTTCGTAAAATTCTAAACCAAGACAATCGAACTAAGTTTGAAAATTTTATTGTGAATTTAATTAAACTTACATTGAAATCAATGCCTAAATAAATAATGTTAAGACTTTATTTTATTTTATTTTCTTTGTTCCCTCTCCTTTCTAGGTTATAAGGAGTAAAATACGTGAAAAGACAACACAACATCATATTATATCTGAGTGTAAAGTGCACATAAATCTTTCTTATATATATTTAATCTATCTACTTCCATTACATTAATATAATAATAATAATAATAATAATAATAATCCATATTTAAGGTCACTAACTAACCAAATTGATATATGAAATCCTTTGTTTATGGAATAAGGGATTCATTTGGATTCATTATGTGCACTAATTTGATTACTTAGTTTACGGAGTTGTAAAAAAAATTCCTTGAAAAAAAATGTATCTTCTATTATAATCAAGAGAAGTTGCAATATGTAAGCACATTGTGTGTCATCAATGAATTCAAGATGAATAAATTACACATATTAAACTAACACAACTATCAACATGACATAAACAAGTTCAATCCTCAAATACCGTCGTGGCCCCTCGGCCCAAAAATGACCAAAAACAACAAAAAGCACTGCAAACGCATTAAAAAAAGGAGATTGTTTCCCTACAAATTGGAGAACCATAATTGTGTTCTTCTAACACCAGACAATTTACATCACCAACTAGAGCTTCCTTAGAAATGATATCAGCCCTAGAGTTAATATCTCTATAGATATGCCTGAAAGTAATCTTCCTAAACGATTCCAAGTTTCTATTCACACTATGACCAACATGAAAGAGAGCATTGTTTGTGATCTGTGCATGTCCTAACATCTAGTCAATAACTAGTTTGGAGTCACCAAATATCTATAGAGTATGAATTATGTGGCTGATGGAAAGTTTCATCAAACTATATAACGCATTAAACTCACTGAAGTTATTGGATCCAACACCCAACCGAGCCTTACCTGTAACAAAATGAATATCATTAAAAAACATGATGAAGCCAACCCCACAATTTAGACCCTGGTCCTACGAAGCACCGACGAAGAACCCCCAAGGCATTGATTGATCAATTTCCAAAGGCTTGATGTCCCTGTGTCGAGCTTCAACCATCGAGACTTTGAAAAAGTCCATTAATCCCATAACTTGTTGGACTACCTATTCCTAGTAATCCAAATGCCCCAACACACCAAAGCTGGTAACACTCTCCATTTTAGCAGGAGAGGGGATATTAAAAACTCCAACAAGCACTCTTTTAAAGTATTCTTTCTCCATAGAAGAGGAAGACCAACCTACCCACTAATCTCTTCCCAAATGGCGACAGAGAAAGGGCGATGAAGGAACATGTGCAAGATTGTTTCCTCCTCATCTTTGCAAAGATAGCAAAATCCAAGACCTAATTTACCCCTTTTACAAATCCTGTCACACATGAGAACTCTACCTTTCAATATTATCCAAAGAAAGATAACACATTTTGTAGGGAAATTTATCTCCCAGATTCTCTTGTACCAACACTCAATTTATTTTGGACCGTCCATAGAAGTTGAATACCCAATTTTGGTTGAATATACCCCCCCTAAATTGTCGTAAACCCAAGCCAATACACCCTCTTCATTATTTAAGTGAATGTGTGCCCATTTTACCTCCAAAACATAGTTATCCCAAAGCGGGTACCAATGATCTAGAATCCCAACACTCTCAACTGATAACCAACCTTACTACCAGATAGAAGTCATGCATGATCAACATACCTGTTAAGACTAAGCCATCCCGAACCTCTGATAAAATAAATGACTTCCCTTGGTAAAAAGTGAATGTGTCCAAAACCCACAATTGCATCAATCCCAACTCGAACCTGCACCCTTTATCTTATTTTCCACGCAAGTCTCTTACCTATAATGTGAAATATTTGGACAATCCTTTTCCACTATACATAAGAGTTTGGAACATGTTTGTTTCCCTTTCTTACCCATTCATTGATAGTCATGGGAGAAATGTACTTTTCAACTAGGGTTCGCCTCCAAAGGCTATCCTTGGTCAGAAATTCCCAGAGAGATCTAGCCACTAAATTCTGACTAAAAACCACAACATCCTTAAGTCCCCAACTGTCTAGATGTTTAAGCTTGGAGATAATCTTCCAACTAACCAGATGTGAGCCCAAACACTCCTTGTTTCCCTTCTAGAGATAATTAAAACAAGATTTATGAATGCAACTCAAGATGTTATTGGGAACCTTCACCAGAAGATGCCAATAGACATGGATAGCTTCAATAATAGTCTTGATGAGAATCAACGTACCACCCCGCAAAATCCATCTGTTGCACCATATATTAATGTTATTCTCAATCCTACAAATTAGCCTTGCCCATCCTTCTTTGATGTATTTATTGGGCTTGAGATTAAATCCCATATACTTAAATCCCTTCTCCAAGTCCCCATGAGAAAAATTGAATATATTTGATAGTTCAATCCTCAAGTGTAGATCCACCCGCGAAAAATAAATAGTTTATTTGGTTAAATTGACCACTATTCTGTTAATGAAGGTATGTCAATCATGTGTTTTTACCATTAGAGAGTGAAGAAGGAGACACATCAAGCAAGTTGTGGTTTGCATTCTAGGGTTTAGTGGTCGCGGCTGTCAAAGACTTAATGGCTCCCTCTGAGGGAGGGGATCTGCCCCCGGGATCCTCGTCCTCGGACCTGTAGGCCTTTCAGGCCTTAATCTCATCCTACGCCAAAACAACCAAGCCAAGTCCCTCGAGATTTGTGAAAAAAGTAGTTGAAATTCCTAAGGTGGTCGTTTTTGCTCCCTCGGCGCGTCCCCTTGCTCTTAGACTGGCGAACATAAGACTGGTCGGGAAATTTACAAGACGGTGGCCCTCCCCAAAATCCATGCACCTCTGGCTGGAAGTGAACTGGCGTAAACTGATCCAGGGACAAATGTCAGCGACATTATGTGGTAAGGTATTCTTTGCCTTCCTGTTCAAAAAAAAAGAAGATAGGGATCTGATATTCTGAAGTGGACCTTACTTCATGGGTGCAAGAGGAATGTATCTAAATAAATGGACTCTTGTTTTCAGCCCAGAAAATGACATACCCTCAACAGTCCATGTATGGGTAATATTTCCTTTCCTTCCCCTCCATTGTTGGAATGACAAAACCATAATAAATATAGGAAACACTTTGGGAAAATATATCGATCGTGTTGAACCACGAGAGGGTTTGCAGGCATGCACCAGAATCTGTGTGGAGGTAGATCTGGAAAAAGGAATCCCATAAGCAATACAAATGAACCTAGATAGTTGGTCTTACATCCAACAAGTGGACTATGAACAAATCCCCTTCAAATGTAAATCTTATCACGAGTATGGACACTTTTCCAAATCTTGTCCCCAGGCCAAAGAAACGTAGGATCAAGATCCAAAACAATATCAGTGGCAGCAACCAAAACATAAAAAATCAAATGGAAAAACTCGGTCCATCTCGATTCAGAGCCAGAGGGAAAAACCCTCATATCCAAAAGAAACATGGTCAGGATATCCACATAAAGGAGAATCAAGTCACAACCGATATATTGGTCTTAACTTAGAAGGAAACACAGAGGAAATCAGGGAATCCCAGGAAGAAAACGATAAAAAGAGACAAGAAGAGATAGGAGAAGGGATCAACAAAGGCAAAGAAAAAGAAAAAGAAATCATGGACTTGAGTGGGGATTCATCAGCAAAATAAATCCCCAACCAAACCCCAGAGATTCCAGAAATGTTAGAAGAGGAAAGGAATAACACTTCTGATAGTGATTCTGACCTGGAACTAACTCAACCATCCACCACAAGGAAACCTGGCAGAAAATCCCAAAGGAAAAAAAGAGAATCAACTGCAGACAGAGAAAAATAACTGGGCATTCAAAAAACAGTAGAAGAGACACTAAAGAAAGATGGAAATCCTGGGAAAAACAAGGCAACTATCATAAGAGAACAACTTTGAAGCCCTCAAAAGGGGGGGCACCAAAATCCACTGATAAATGATGAACATCATCTCCTGGAATTGCAGAGGATTAGGAAGCAAGGTAAAAAAAGAAGAAGTTAGAAAATTTTTACAAATAGAAAAGCCCTCAATTCTCATGCTCTAGGAGATGAAAATGAGGGATCTGGAAACCCTCAAAGATCTTCAAAAAATTTGGAAAATAGGCGAAGGAAAAGTAGTCAGTTCTAGAGGAGCATCGGGAAGAATATGAACTTTCTGGAATGTTGAGGAATTCGACCTAAGAGATCAGGTGTAGACGCATTTTTGGATGATGGTGAACCTCCTCAAGAAAGACTCGGGTATGCAATACTCCATAATAAATGTTTATATGCCCAAGAACTATATAGAAAAAAACGAATGTTGGCAATCCCTTATGGACCTGGCCATTAACAATCCCCCCTGAAACATTATCATTGTTGGAGACTTCATTACAACCAGAGGGTCAAAAGAAAAAATAGGAGGATTTGTTGTGAGAGATTAATTCCAAGAAATATTGGACGATCTTATCTCGGATCTGGATCTATTTGACGTTCCTTCGGATAAGGGAATGTTCACCTGGAATAATAGAAGGGCAAGCCCAGGGCACATAGCGACAATATTGGACTGCTTCCTGATCAACAACTCCTTTTTGGTTCTTCCATACAAATCTTGCTCCTTGAACCTCCCCTAGGCAGGGTTGGATCACCGACCTATCAGACTGATCTTCGAAGTTCAAAAAAATTTGAGGCCCATCCCTTTTAGATTCAACCCTCTTTGGTTGGATTACCCAGAGCTCATCCAGTCCATTGCTCAAACATGGAATCAGTGGATCACTGGTTCACCCAATTACATATGGGAGAAGAAACTAAAATTGGTAAAGAAGCACCTAAATATCTGGGCAAAAAATTCAATGCAAAGCAACGTCAAGGACAAAAAGCTACAACTCAAAAATTTGCAGGAGGAAATGGAAACAACTGAGATCCATCAAAACCACATCATAAGAGAACAAAAAATCCACAAGGATTATATGCAAGCGCTAGTAGAAGAGGAAATCACTTGGCGCTTAAAGTCCAGAAGCTTATGGTTGAAAGCAGGGGACCATAACACCTCCTTCTTCCACATATAGACAAAAGTCAGAAGATGGGCAAACCAAATCTCTGAAATTAAAACCCGAGAAGGGGAAATCCTAAAAGACTTCAATGAAATCAAACAATAAGCTTCAATGCATTTCTAGAAACTGTATACCACTTCTGGTTGGGTTGAAGAACAAACAATAGACGCTTTTCTTAGACACATCCCTAGTAAGGTTACAGAAGAATACAATACACACCTAGATAGACCAATTGAAGAAGCGGAAATTCTAAAATTTCTAAATCAATTCCATGAAGACAAAGCCCTGGGTTGATATGGCTTCACTCTTCATTTTTACAAAAAGTGTTGGCACATAATAAAAAAGGATTTCATAAGGATGATAAGATTCACCCACAAGTCAAAAAAGTTGGGAGGGGACACCAATTCCTCCTTCTTAGCTCTCATCCCAAAATAATTTGGAGCCTCTTCCCTAGACCGGTTCAGACCCATCTCTCTTTGCAATATCTCTTACAAAATTTTCTCCAAAATAATCTCCAATGGGTCAAATCCTCTTCTCAGATCACTAATCCTTCCAAGTCAAGGAGGATTTGTGGCAGGCCGTCAAATTTGGGACAACTTCATTCTGGTTCAAGAGGCAATTCACGCCAACAACTTTAGAGGAGAATCAAGTATGGCAATAAAAATCGATATGGAAAATGCTTTTGATAGAGTAGAGCATAACTTCCTTTTTAAAGTCATGAAAAAAATCGGTTTCAGTCAAAGCTTCATTTCCTGGACGGAATCCTGTATTGCCTCCCCCTAGATCACTCCCCTCCTAAATGGAAGATCTGCTCCCTTCTTCAAAGCCTCCAGAGGATTAAGACAGGGCTTCCCTCTCTCCCCCCTCCTTTTTGTGATCATGGTTGAATTCCTAAATCACAATCTCGAATGGGAAAGCATAAATGACACAATCCCAGGTATCAAAATTGCCCAAGGGGTCAAAAGAATGAATCACTCCCAATTTGCAGATGACACAATCTTCTTGAGCAAGGCCTCAAAAATATTGGCTAGAAGAATATTTCAAGTTCTAGACACCTTTCTTCTAGTTTCGAGAGGGCTCTTGAACAAGGAAAAGTGTCAAATTTACATTTGGAATGTCGCTGCAGCCATCAGAGCGGGAATCACTCAAATAATGGGATTTTCCATCACACAGGATTGGAAATCCTTCAAATATTTAGGTCTCCCTCTGTGTCTAAAAGCGCTCCCTGGCGAGTTTTGGAAACTGTCTCTCCAAAATGTTAAAGAAAAGATGGACTCTTGGGGATCAAGATGCCTCAACCCAGTAGGAAGGGTCATCCTGATCAAATCAGTCCTCTCGGCTCTCCCCATCTTTAAATTTTCTACCCTTCTAGCTCCAAAGGGAATCCTAAAAGATTTGGCACAACTTATCCGCAAATTCTTGTGGCAAGGAGGAAAATCTAATCACAAAAAATTCTACTTGGTGAACTGGGATACGGTCACCTTGCCCAAAAAAAGTGGGGGACTTGGAATCAAAGACCCCGAAGTCACTAATATAGCAATGGGAGCTAAACTTTTCTGGAGGATAGTCACATGAGTAAATTATTGGTGGAAAATGGCTCTAATAAAAAAATACAAGATGAGTAAAAGAAAAAGAAGCATGGACAAAACACAACCTGCCCAAGAAGTATCACAAATTTGGAAATTAATAAGAGTTGCTACTCCATTCTTCAAAGAACATCTCTCCTGGATCCTGGGAAATGGAAAAACGATCAGAATCTGGCAAGACCCAATTCTAGGAGTGGACCTCAAATCCTGTGAAGCAGAGACCCACGATCTAAAAAGATGGATGCTTGATGAACACAAACGCACCATCTATGATATTTCATTCTAGAATGATAATGGCAGATGGAAAAATTGACATCTGGGGATAGTACCTGAGAACTTGATCAACCAGGCACAACGTCTGACCTCTCTCCTGAAAGGGGTAGCTCCCATCCTTAAAACCACTCCAGACATCCGAGGATGGGGTAAAAATGGCTACTTGGTAAAAGAAGGATACAACACGCTCCTCTCCTCTACGAGAGAGTATCAAAACTCAACAAAATGGAAAAATGTTTGGAGTCGTGACTCCCTCCCCAAAGTTGACTTCTTCACTTGGTCTCTAGCTCATGGGAAAATACTCATAGGAGAGAATCATATGAAAAGAGGCTTCCACGACCCTTTCAACTACCCTTTGTGTCAAAGCAATCAAGATAATATTCATCATCTCTTCTGGAACTGCCCCTTCTCGCAAACAGTTTGGAAAGTGGCCTTCAAAGACCTATCCAGAAAAATAAGATGGCCTTCAACTCCCAATCCCAGCCTAGGGAATTGGGATAAGTATTATCAAGGATCCTTCAAGGAAAAAACAGTCATGAAACGTATCTGGAGGGTTGTCCCCAAGTTTGTTTGCTGGCAGATATGGATGGCTAGAAACAATAAAATTTTCCAGGGGACCGTATCAACCCCCCAAACTGTAGCTGCTAAGGCCATACTACTTCTCTTGGAAGTTATGAACACAAAACCTCTAATTGTAGAAGACCCAACCAATTAGAATGACCTGGAAAAAGATTGGATGGAAAGTTTTAATCTTAAGCCAACTAAGCATCCAACCTCAATGCATAGATCGTGTTGGCAGCTTCACAATATTCAAAACATAGAAATCTGGATCCAAAAGCAACAAATTCATACTCTTTGTTTTGATGGCACTTCAAAGGGAAACCCAGGGGAGGCAGGCGTGGGGGGGGGGAAGGGGGGTTCTCTTCGATTCTAGAGGGAAAATATCCCTAAACTATCATTGGAATCTTGGGATGGATACTAACAATAAAGTCGAGGCCTACACACTACTAAAAGGCATTCAACTCGCCCAGACTCAGCAAATCCGAGAGATGAACGCCCTTGGAGACTCCAAAAATATAATAAGAATGATGGTCCATGGGTCCAACCCACGAGATTTAAGCCTAAAACAAATAACGGATAGAATAAGAGTGGAATCTCGAGCCGTCAAGATAACCTTCTACCACATAATGAGAGAAAACAACAAAGAAGCAGATAAAATGGTGAATGAAACCATTGGGAAAACGCTTGGTTCCTTAAGCGTGGAAGGAGTGGTAACATCAGCCCCCTTGTTCTAATGCAAAATACGACTGAGTGCCATTTTGAAAAGCGAAGGGATAATTTAGGAGGCGCTTCATTGAGGTCTTAAGCAACAACGTCGACCACATGAATAGGAGAGGGGATCAAGCTCCTCAAGTCGCTAACCCAAGAAGAACAAGGGGGGGAGAGGCAAACATGAGCGGGGGTGGGGACCCCGGGGAGTGGGGAACCCACCCATCCAAGCGGAGGAGATGTGTCTTCAGAAGCGCAGGTGTGGAGCTTTCTCTCGACCACGTGGAACATGGAAGCTTAGGAACAAACATGTGGCAAGGGAGTTTAAGACACATAGCCCAAGGAGAAGCGACGATTAACGACATAAGTAGGGTCATCATGATGCGAAATGCGCAAAAGGATAATCCTTCAGCGTTTGTGGGAGTGTATGTCATCAAGTACTAGACGAGGATGGATAAGGTACGAGAAATCCCTCCCGCACAACATACTCGCCTTCTCGACGTTAGCAACACCTTCAAGCTCGAGTTCATGGAGTTTGATGGAACAATTCACAGGGATTTTCCAACACGTAAGCAGGTTACCATGCTCTTACCATTAATGGACTCATGGGAGATCATGGCCCCGTCCTTGAGATGGAGTACGTTTAGAAGATTGGCAGTCTGGGTAAATGCATTTGCTCCTTCTTTTCTGGTGCGTGTTTAGATTCTTTTTATCCATCCCTACTCAAATCATATCCTGTTTTTCTCGCTCTTTCTTCACCCTTCTTGCCCTCCTAGTCCCCAGAAGCCTCATCAATTCTGTCTCGAGCCCTCCCTATAATATTCCTAGGTCATGTGCTCCCTCTTTTCTTTTTCCTCACCCAGATTGTCGCCCCTGACCTCTCTCATTGCCTCGTTGAACAATTGTGACTTCCTGCTCAGCCCACGGGACCTGACCCGACCCCTGCAGAAAGCCTAAGGAAAGTTCAAGCTCAAAGTGTACCCAACCTATGCAACCTGGCTCTTGTCCTCCCTCTTTTCCTGTTCCTTGCTCGAACTATCGCCCCTAACCTCTCTCGTTCCCCTGCTGAAGACTGGTATCTTCCTGCTCAGCCCGTGGGTTCTGACCCATATCCTGCAAAAAGCCCAAGGAAAATTAAGGTTCGAAGTGTCTCCAGCCTTCGAAGCATTGCAGAAAGGTAAATGAGCTTCATCAGAATCGAGGAATTGGGTCGAGGATCCATTTGAAGAGGAGTGCGGAGGTTGCAGCTGAATTAGACTCCAAATTCAAGCAATTGGTACCAACAGGGCCTTTGAACTCGAAACACTGTCCCAACATAGACACGTGATTGAAAATCTCTAGGATGAAAGCTACGCTCAACGAAGCCAGTTAGAGGATCACTGCATGAAATTGGAGACAATGCAAAGGAGATTAGATTAGTTGGAAGGTGTGCAAAAACCACTAAGCAACCCAGGAGAGCAACAGGAAAATCCCAAGAATGAACAATCAACTTTAGTAAACCAGATCCCAGACTTGAACGAGCCGCACCTAGAAACTATGCTGGATATACAACAGGTCAAACTAGGAAAGGGTAACTAAACTATGGTGTTTAATGTTTTGTCTTACAATATGTATTAACAGAATCTTCTACCAGAGTTATCTGGGGAACTATATCCTCAAAAAATTTGTTAGGAAAGGGGGTTGCAACAGAAAATGCTAATGTTTCAAAAATGCTCCTCGCTTTTGTAATAGATTCTCTCTAAGTGGCATCCCTCGAAGGTCTATATTGACCATTTTTTTGTAAATCAGTGGATTCTTCCACACCTCTAATATATATTTTACCAGTTTCTATTAAAAAAAAAATTGACCACCATTCCAATGGCATCGCAAAACAGATCCAATATTTCTTTAAGCACCCTGCAATCGGTTCTCTCACATTAACAAAAGATGAGCACATCATCCACAAAAAGTAGGTGTGTGAGTTTTCCATTTCTACCACAATGAATCCCTTTGAACCTGTGCAATGCTACTATATCTGATATAACTCTACTTAATCTATCCATTACCAATAAAAAGAGATAGGGAAAAAGGGGACATCCTTGAAAGATGCCACGTTCGAGGTTGAAAAATGGAGATCTGAATTTGTTGACCAACACAACAAAGGACACTATATTGACGCACACCATTACACACTTAACCATGCAGAGGTCAAAACCAATTTGCAACAATAATAATCTGAGGAATAACCAGGAAACACGATCATATGCCTTTTCCAAATCGATTTTGATGATTGAGATTGGCATCTTTTGTGATTGGATGGAATGGATTCCTTCTTGTGCACAACCAATGGCTTTGTGGATAATCGTTTCCTTCACAAAACCAAACTATTCTTGTGTAATTGTTGAAGACATAAATGGTTTTATTCTATTCACAATTATCTTGGCCATTATCTTATAGTCCAAGGGAAATTGGTCTGAAGTCATTGAAAGAAATAGGATTGTATATCTTTGGAATCATTGCCAAGAAAGTTGAATTTATGCTTCTAGAACATCTGCCTGATCTTATAATCTCCTCCATAACACA
>ML782618.1:219874-237863 GCA_009831015.1 Picea engelmannii
ATAGTAGCAAAGAGTCCCCCCCCCCCCCAAGAGATTTCTTTATAAAACTCTCTATTGTCTCCATCCTCCACCAGTATGGGGAAATAAGATAGAATATTAAGCATTTCTGCCAACTTAGAATGTTGAGGTTCCCTGCAAATCTTTTCAAAATGAGCCACCCCAAGGGACACGATATTCTGGAACCCTCTTACCTTGTTACCCTCTGGATCCTTGAATTCCTATATAAAATTATAATTACGCATGTGTTTGGCGTAATTTTGGAAAACAAATGTATTATTATCCTCAACTGATAACCACAAAGCCTGACTTTTCTGCCTCCAACTTTTCTCCTTCTCAACTAGTATACACCACCTCTTCATCTCCAACTGTTTACAACATTCCATAAACACTTTTGAACACGGGGCCAACCAATAACTGCTTATTCAAATCTTCCATTTCTCCCTCGATCCGGTTGATATCAACATCCAACCCCTTCTTCCTCCCTTATCCCATGAAGACAGAAGCCACTTGATAGTTTGTAATGACAAAAGAAATTGAGAACTAGGATTCTCATTTGACTCTAAAGTGAAAGGTTTCTAATTAGCCTTTACTAGATCTCTAAACTCCTCCAAATTTGCCCAATTTGAATTGTGTTTGAATGGGGTGCCCGACTTCCCCAAGGATCTGTCCAATTCTAGGTAGATCGGGAAGTGATCTAAGCACCTAATCCTACCAACCCACAACTCGACCACTCCAACCCCCTACAAGAGATTTTGATGGATAAAAAAGTGATCCAGCCTTTTAGAAGTCATTTATGGATCAAATCAATTATTACACAAGGTAGGTGAAAAGAGGATGGGTTCCACATCCACCAAACCTTCCAATTCAAAATTGTTGAGAAAGTAATTAGCCAGAACATCCTCTCTGGGGAAGGAGCCGCAAATTTCCTCCCTACTAGTGGTGAAGTTCATATCACCCCTCATTATCAAAGAGTTTGATAAAATATAGGATGCATCAAATAACCAATTCCAATAATATTTGCAGCTGACATAAGGGCCACATATATTGAGAAAAGAAAAGGGTTGATCCAACTCCTTACTAAATAGTTCAATGTACAAAGCAGACTTCAGAGAAAAGAAATTTAAAAGGAAAAGATTGGCATTGTAGTCAGTGATCAAACCTCTAGATAGACCCAAAACATCAATCCCCCAAAAGGACCACCCCAAAAGCAACTTGACCAACTCCTTAATTATCAGATCATGAACCATCAACTCCTGAACAAAAAGAATGTCCGGCTTGTCAAGAACAACTAGACGCTAAGGGAAATACACCCCCCCCCCCCTTAAGCCACACAAATTTGTAGAAATAACCTTCACGAGGACGGTTCCAAGGGGATATGACCTGCTCTAAGGATCCCCAAAATAAGTCTTTTTCGCCCCTGAGTGACCTCCCATGAGGCCTGCTCCTCGACATGTTTAATTGTATAATTCCTCCCAACTATGGTCGGTCCCGGGTCTTTAAAGGAGTCAGTACACAATCCAACTGAAGGAGTGTAATGTGTGGAGGGCCTTGGCCTTAAATGATAAGGCTCTCAAGAAAAAGAGGAAGAGGAGGAACCTACCCCTCCCACGAAAGGAAAATGGTGAGACCCCCATTTGGCAGTACCCAGAGGACCAACTGACTCAGAAGGAACCCCACCTGGAACAACCACAAACGAATCAACTAGGCCCCCCACCTCCAACAACCCATCATAACAATTCCCTTGACCAGAGAGAGCAACACTTGAATCATAAAAAGGACAAGTGGGAAGACTAATAGTCTTACGTGAGTCCTCCTTTGACAAATCGCACTACGACGTTGTCTTCTCCAATATGTCCCCCTAAACTTTAGAAGTAACAACCTTTGAGCGGGAAGCCTCGATTACCAGTTCGACCATGGGCCTGTGCACCCCTGGAATCTTTTCCAGTATTGTTTCTTCACCAACTACATCCTCCATAACCAAAGTGCGAGGTTTATCAAGATTTGACCATACCAACATCGAATCCCCCTTCATCTAGCCTGACCTAGGAGGAATATTCTGATGTGCCATGGAGTTGAGATTGGAAAAGACCACCAGGGACAAAACAAAATCATCCCATGCTTGTCCATAATTTAAATTCTTGGCATGAAAACTATAAGAACAATCTTTAACAACATGTCCCACCCAATGACAAGGAACGCAACATAAAGGAATATTAACATAATCTAACACTTGTGTATAACTGCGCTCCCTCACGATCAAATCAATGGATTCATAAAGACCCTTCCTATGGTCTAAATTGACCAAAACTTGAGCAATAATGCAAACTCCACAGGTCTCATACTTGTCATCCGAGGATATGAAGGACTGAACACATTACTTATAGCCTTAAGGCTATTACTATACCAAAACTCAATGGGTAAGTTTGGGAGTTTTATCCATGTCGACTAGCTCGACGATGACTCCTCACTGGCATTGAATAGTGGATTCTAGGGCTTGGCCGCAAAAATTCTGTCCCAGATACCAACGTCCTGCCAGGCTTTTGGCAACATCCGATTTCTCCTGGAATATAATACTGATCCATCCCCTAGACAACAAATGAAAGGTTGGTGTATACTTAATAACTGGTTTCCAGGTCTCCTCAAGCCAAGTCCCCATCGCCGCTATAGAGACTTTTCTACCACATTTTTTCCTACCACTGCAAACTCATCAAGCTCTATTATTTGGGCCACCCTCAGATCCTCACCCATTATCAAAGATATGTTGCCACCCCTCGATTTCACTAGCTTGTGCATTTTAGAATATGCTTTAAGAGGTGGAGATCCATGTAGACTACTCTGCTCTACATTCTTCACACTTCCTCCTCTGGAACCCAATACATGAGACCCAACATTCGATCTAATACTGCCCTTGTATCTCCTCGATTCCTTAGCTACCTCCCTCTGAGAAACTAACAATGTAGACTTAGCGTGACCCGTTACAATGCCATGCAATGGGAGTCCATCCCCCGAGACTTGTGGAGAGTGATCTCGAATCAAGCAGGGAGAAGCCCGAGACGACCCTTGTACATCAGACCGCATGGATCCT
Source organism: Picea engelmannii (assembly GCA_009831015.1). Lineage (NCBI taxonomy): Eukaryota > Viridiplantae > Streptophyta > Pinopsida > Pinales > Pinaceae > Picea > Picea engelmannii. The sequence goes on from ML782618.1 coordinate 222,960, forward strand.
TCGAGAGATCTGTATGCAAGACCCCAGGAGACTCCACTTGTCCTCTTAAGAACCCCACCTTTGACATCGAATCAACTTAACTGTTAATGCAAGGGTTAAAAAAGATTTGATCCTTGAAAAGAGAGTATTCCAAATAGTCTACTAATGGATAATAATTGTCCATGGTACCAACTTGGCACCTACATGTGCATCCCTACACCCATAGCTAAGTTCAAAACCCACCATGCATCGCCGTTTTCCTGCAACTAGGGTTTCCCTATTCAAAATGTAAGTTAATGAAGAACGGAGTTGTACATATTCTAACCTCTTTTGAATTATAACATATAAAGAAAAAAAAATCTTAATTATTAAATCCACTCAAAATGTAATTCACTATAAAAATAAAAATAATTAAATTATAATTTATTTTTAATTCACTATTTAAATATATATCTATACTTCCATAGATTTTAAGAATTAAATTAATTACTTATTATTATTAATAATTAAATTATAATTTATTTTTCATACCTAAAAATTATTTCCATAGATTTTAAGAATCAAATTAATAACTTATTATTATTATTATTAATTAAATTATAATTTATTTTTCATCCCAAAGAGGAGTTATTCACACCTTAGAGTAATGTTTTTTTTTCATAAAATGGCAAAATTTGAAATCTGAAATTTGAAATCAACACCTTTTGGGTAATCATCCGAGCAAAGAAACTGAAAACAAGGACATAATTTTATTTTTATTATTATTATTTAATGCTCGAGTTCTCATTGAGTACGAAGTTATTGAGATGAAGTTTCGGCCGAGTGGACACCTGATTGACGGTGAAGCGAGGCCACAACGATACAATAATGGTAATGGTGGAGGATTTCATGAATTATTCCCATACAAACTCTGAGCCGTGACAACTGTAATCAGATTAAAAGACAAATTTACAGATAGCAGAATGATATGAAAAAGTCCTACTGTTTCTATCAGTTGCCGCTTTACTTTGCGAGAATTCATTCACGGTGCGCATGAGTTGGATGAATGTGGGATTGAGCAGAAGAGAATAATAAAACAGGTAAGTTCTGAAATCCACCATTGTTTCAGAGTATTTATAACGTGTTACAACTCTTGGGCGTTCAGTTAACTTTTTCATAGTCTGTTCTTTTAGGTTTGTATTTGTAGTTAGTGATTAAATAACAGTTGGGTAGCAATAATATGGATGGTGATGGAGAATGTCTGTGAGACCAGGTGGGTCTCACATACCTTTTATTTAGTCCAAAAGAGCGCTATCATGACTCATATCCTTTGCTGCATGTGATAGGCACTGCCCGCTCAAATCCCTTTTTCTTCCTTTCATCTCCACCTTTGCATACCTTTCCGTCTCCTTCATCTTCCCCATTGCCATTGCATCCTTATTGCCAGTGATCAGCAGTACTTCATGTCCTTGAAAACAATGGTCTAGAAGAGGAAACATCTACAGAGATCAATACGGCTTTTCTAAGCCTTTGTCTCAGCTCTCCATAGAGCTAGTGGCGCAGGAACGTCTTTGGACTTTTGTCCCCTGATTTGGGTCTTGGTGTTTTGATTGAACAGCTGCCATTTCTCGATTTGGATCTGTGCTTTTCGATCGGTTTTTGCAAAACAAGAGGTTATTTCTGATTCCCGATTGATTTTTCTTTTTTCTTTCCTGAAAATGATTTCAGGAGAATGCCCCGACGAGCTGCACTGCAAAGAGCAGCTTCAGCTTGAGTGTCAGGTCTGAGGGGTATCTATTCTGCCAAAATTGTCCAGGACTGCCTTCTCCCTTTGATGCCATAAGGGTGGAACAGATCATCCTTCAGCTTAGGTGCTACGTCCGAGGAGTATTTGTTCCGAAATCGCTGGAGACTTGCATCCCTTTGAAACTCATGCCATATGGTTGGAGCAGACTGTCCTTTGTCTTAGGCGCCAGGTCTGAGGGGGTGTCTGTTCTGCCAAAGCTCTCCAGTGTTTGCACCTGGCCTCATTCCTTTGAAACTCATGCCATACAGGTGGGGCAGGCCACAGCAAGAAAGCAACCCTGCTGGATGGCTTAAAACTCCCTCAAACCTCATGAGTGAACCGATGCCTCATTAACACTGACTGGCGTTCTGGTTTCCGAGAAAGTATTTTTAGTTTTTGTTGTTGCTTTCCCCATCTCTGTCCCGTTTGGGTGTCTGGGTTATGACAAATTTGACAAAAAATAAAAAACTATCCGACTTGGTTATCCAAGTTTAGAATGATTTTGCTGAAAAGGAGTTGATTCCTATCTGTTCTTTGTTATTGGAAACCTGGGGTCTGTTTCTTCTAACCTGGGCATTACGTTTCCTGAATTTTCCATTGGTTTTCTACAGATAAGATCCTGTTTTGCTTCTTGGGTGTCTGCTTTCTATCAACTGCGGTAAAAATCTTACATGGCTACACCGAAGCTTGAAGATATCAGCCATCCTCCGACAGAACAACTGCATGGGCTGGATTATTGCATCGACTCCAATCCACCTTGGCGTAAGAGTTCTAAGCATTTTCCTGCCCTTTTGCCAATGATGATTTTCTCTCTTTTACTTTGTTGCCTTCTATTTCTACCTAAAGCAATGTTAATGTAAGTCGAGAGCAATTTTCTGTACTCTGTCTTTGGCATAGGCCTCTCACTTTCTAGCAGTCCGTTTTGTAAGGCTAAAGGATCAGTGCTTTTTTTTTTCCAGTCAGTGTTCTTGCTTCCAATGGCTTAAAAAAGGCTTAGGAAAATAAGTTATCTGTTGAAGACCGTCAAGAGTTCATTACATGGATAGGATGGTTTTCCCTCTCATCTAGGTTTATACTATTTTTCTAATGCAATTTTTTTCATGGACCATGCTTGGATGTTGATCCCTTTTACAGTTTCCTGTGATTGTGTTACAGTAATGCCTTATATCAGTTATTATGGAATAGTGCAGTTTTTACCGTAGCTGTTTTTGGATTGCAAGTAGCCAAACTGATCTGCTTTGATGTATAAATATGCTGTGATGTAGCGGAGGCAATTATTCTGGCATTTCAACATTACATTTTGATGCTAGGAACCACTGTTATGGTTCCAACTCTACTGGTTCCTTTGATGGGTGGTAGTGATGTAAGCATTTTTTTTTCGGGAATTTACAATAATTGTTTTTTTTGGATTCTACGTAATTTCTCTGATATGCCAGATGGGTTGTTTTATCTTTTTGGTGGAACAGAGTGATAAGGCACGGGTAATACAGACGTTACTGCTTGTTGCTGGCCTTAACACGCTTTTACAGTCATTGTTTGGAACTCGTTTGCCTACAATTGTTGGTGGTTCATTTGCCTTTGTCATACCTGTTCTTACAATAATCACAGATCCATCGTTGTTGAACATTGTGGATCCAAATGAGGTTAGTTTCTGGAGCGATTAAGCATGTCACTAGTTAAGAGACTGGTGTCAAGTTGGCAGATGTACAGCAAGTTTTCGATTTCATCTGTCTTTCAATTCTTGGAACTGTCGTATGAAATAGTTAAAATTACAAGATATAGTTGTTTTTTTCACCAAATTTTCAGAGGTTCCATCGTACGATGCGGGCAATCCAAGGGGCTTTGATTGCTTCGTCAAGCTTGCAGATTATCCTTGGTTACAGCCAACTATGGGGTATCTGTTCAAGGTGTGTGGTTACATTACCCTAATAGTCCATAGAAGTGTACCTGCCTTTAATTGTAAGGAATATTACTGTCTCGAAATTTTACTGGTGCCACATGGTTCTTTGAAGGGTCTGAAACTCAATCCAACTGGAATATCTGTTTCAGGTTTTTCAGTCCCCTTGGTATGGTTCCGGTGATTTCATTAGTTGGATTTGGGTTATTTGAGCGGGGTTTTCCTCAGGTATATGGCAATGCTTTTGACCGTAATTTGTCTTGGAGATTTTGCATGAAGCCTGTCTACTTATTTCAATTCTTGTGAAGCTTTTCTGTCAAAGTAGAGGGTGTCTTTCATGGATCATTTTTGTTTTCAGTAGATGCCTTCAGCACTCCCACATTTCCATCATTGCTTGATGTGCTTTTGAGTACCATTGGCCTAATTTGGTTATTTGTGGACATCAATATAATTTCTTCTTCGTATCTGACAGGTCGGAAAGTGTGTAGAAATTGGTCTACCAATGCTTCTCATATTCATTGCCTTTGCACAGGTATATCCGCAATTGAGTGAGCCTGGTTAAATGGGTTTTATCATACGAACTTTAGTAACCTTGTTAATTGTTTTCAAGTTGCCCTTCTGTGATGCAGTATTTGAAGCATAATTATATGAGAGGTCTACCTATATTCGAACGGTTCGCGCTGCTTGTTTGTGTAGCCCTTCTATGGGCCTATGCCCATCTCTTGACTGCAAGTGGGGCCTATAAGCACAGTCCGCAATTGACAAAAGTCCATTGTCGCACTGACAAATCACATCTATTATCATCTACCCGTTGGTATGGAATTTTATGCTCATAACTCTGGTTAAGGTTTATGCTTGATAACTTGATGCTTTATCCTCGTTGTTCTACTAATTTCATGTACATTGTACATTCTTGCTCCACATACACCGTGGATTATAAGTGCCTTCCATGTCTGCAGGATAAAATTACCCTACCCATTTCAGTGGGGAGCACCAACCTTTGATGCTGGTCATATATTCGGAATGATGGCTGCAGTTTTGGTTTCCCAAATTGAGGTTAGGCATATTTTCCTGTAAATTGGTTTTCCTAAATTTATTGTCTAGAAGGGATTTCTTTATGTTATTATGCCGTGATTCCTTTTGGGTGTGTATGAGTTGCCTGGTGATCTGTTTTTGTGAATTCCTAATCAAATGCAGTCAACTGGAGCATACATAGCTGCGTCCAGGCTTGCGAGTGCTACACCTCCTCCAGCATATGTCCTTAGTCGTGGCATCGGCTGGCAGGTATCTAATACATAGTATACTTTTATTGTGGATTTTAGAAACTATCAGTCTAGTCTTTTAGCTGTCTTTCTTCACGTTTTTGTTTTGTTTTATGAAATGAGTTTTATTAACATCCATGGAAGACCCTGAGGATCTATGGGAGGAACAAAACGATGACAATTTTACAAAGAGTTTCTAAGTGCAATTTTTATAGACCTTAAAACTGAAAATATATCCATACATTGTAAATATATCTCGAGTGGGTCTAATGATTAAGAACATATGTTTCCTCCTAGTAGGTCACAAGTTCAAATCTAGAAGGATAGGGTAGGGTAGGGTATGTATTCCTCCTTAGACTTTAGCAATCAAATCCCTACTATCTAGATGCATTCTCTGATATTCCAAAGCTTATGCTCAATTTTTGTATTGTGGTTTATAACAGGGCATTGGTATACTACTGGATGGTCTTTTTGGGACAGGAACTGGTTCTACAGTCTCTGTGTAAGGAGGATAGTACTTTCATATTTGGAATGCAGGCAAAAGTGACAATAATATCTAGAATTCTTTGTTTTGCTAGAGCTTATGACTTGCATCCAATATTTACAGCCGGGGCCAATACCGTCTTGTTTCAGTGAGAATGTTGGACTCCTTGGAATAACTCGAGTTGGCAGTCGCCGTGTGGTGCAAATAGCCGCAGGATTCATGATCTTCTTTTCGATCTTAGGTCAGGGATTATTTCTTCTCTTTTTTCTTCTCTTAGAATTATGCTCTTCCTTTTAGTTTAATGTTGTAGCACAAACATGTATATATTTTATCAAATAGTTGGTTACATCTTTTTGTGTGTTGTTACAGGGAAATTTGGAGCCCTCTTTGCATCAATACCTTTCTCAATATTTGCGGCATTATACTGTGTCCTATTTGGGCTAGTTGGTAAAGTCCATTTTGAATCCTGTTAAATACAGTAGGATTCTTTGCACTTCCTCATGAATCTCTCATGGTTCCTAATTATGATCTGTTGCTGTTGCTATTTCCAGCGGCAATTGGTCTTTCTTTCTTGCAGTTTACCAACATGAATTCGATGCGCAACCTATTCATTATTGGTGTTTCTCTCTTTCTTGGATTGTCCATTTCACAGTACTTTAATGAGTTTGCTGCAGCTCATCTAGCTCAGTCTGCCTCTTCTTTTGTTAATTCTGTTCAACCTCAGGCATTCCATGGACCAGTTCATACAAGGGCCACATGGGTGAGTTCAACATGCTAGTTCTGGATTTCCAGGATTTGTATGTGCTAGATCAAAATGTTGTAGTCATGCGTCGAAATCTAATTCAGTTGCTCGTAGCTTTCTGTACAGTCTCATTGACCTTGTTTGTTCATTTGTGGACATTAATATAATTTCTCTCTTTCTTGGGCTTGTAGTTCAACGATTTCCTCAACACAATTTTCACCTCTGCACCGACAATTGCACTGATCATTGCAGTTTTCCTCGACAATACACTGGGAGTTGAGAAAGCCAAGAAGGAAAGAGGAATGCCCTGGTGGGTTAAATTTCGGACATTTAAAGGGGATAGCCGTAATGAGGAGTTCTACACGCTTCCATTCAATCTGAACAAGTTCTTCCCTCCTACATGACCATGATGATTGTCTTTCATGTACAGAGGAAATTTGTAAAATTCACTCTGAAATTTGTGAATGGATTTGAAGTGGATATGGATTCTGATAGCTCTAAGCCATCAATGCATGTACAACTATGTTACAATCAAGTTGCAACCTGTTTCGATGGGCAAACACAAATCCTCAGTAGATGGACTTACAGTCCTCTCCTGATTGATTTGCTCATCAAGCTTTTGTCCACTTTTTATCAACGTGGATTGGTCGATTTGGAAGGTGAGTGGCAAGTGCAATGCGAAATCCTGAGTTCACCGAGTATTTTTTTGGATTACATCGATCATTTAATAAAGATGAAAATATTGAGGGCACTTTTTGAATCATTGGACTTTTCTTTTATTCCAAGTTATTTGATAATCAAAATGCTTGTTTTTTTAATTTTTAATATTGTATTCAATTCTCAATATTCAAACTATATTCAAACTTGCCAACAAGACATGTTTGAAAATACAGTACCAATGCCCATGAGAAAGATGTAAATTTTACATTTTTCCCATGTAAAAACAAAGATTTTATCAATTAGTCATGGGTAGTCTACATAGTATTCATTCATTGACATTAATTATCATTCATTCTAACATTTTATGTAAGATAAAGAATTCTGAGATACAATTATGTAAGATAAAAAATTCTGGGATACAATAACTTATCGCCGTACATAAATATGGAGATGGTGAGCATTTTCATGTACAAATAACCAAATGGATTCATTATGACAAAAAAATCATAACAAGATTGGGCATATGAAACTTCAACAAGACATATTTCATACACTGCATGCAACTATGTCATTTGCCAAGATGTATGTAATACACCGGTTTGGACTCTTGTAATGTAATGAGTTAGACTATTTATAAATTGTAAATGTGTAGTTATAATGGTATGGGTTGAGTTATTTGAACTTAAATAAAGAATCCTATGTTGTAAATGATGTAAAAAACACTTATATGGACCATGCGGTAGACATACTATTGTGCACTCAAAGATATGTAAACATTGATGTTAGAATATAATATATAATGGTCCAAAATCACTACGGAGAGCATGCGAGGGGCTTTGATTACACAAGATGAGGAGAAGAAAGGGCTTCCTTGGGAAAGTAATCCCCTTTGAGAAATGTCAACGTAGGAACTCATATTGTTTCCATTATGTGCTTTAAATGGAGCTCAACAACAATCTCCTTTGACTTAGAAGCCAATCATGAATGCATGTAGAGAATGGTGAGGAAGTTTATTATGAAAGCATGGACAATGCACAATCATTTTGATAAAGTATGAAGATTTCTTCATCCTCCTACCTCATGGAAAATCATTCTCTCTTTGTTATTGGTCATTGTCATTCTCACCATTCTTATATGCATTCTCCCTATGAGAGTTTCCATGCTACATTCTCCATTGGTCACTCATTGTCCAAATTTAAAAATGATCGAAGTCAACACCATGAAGGGTGAATTACAGAGCTTGGATGAGAAATAGATGCAATGTAGATGAGTATAGATGATGGGAAAGCTAGGAAGCCTTCACCCATTGTTTATTGTTGCTCACTCGTCACTTTAGAGCCTTAAGTTTTATTCTCCTAGGTTATTCTCAAAGGGCAATTAATATATTGGACTCTTTTTATCTATACACTGAAAAGCGCTAAAGGGGAAGGAGATTCTTGAGCCATTGTTGAAGCAAAGTAAGGAAGGAACTTCCCTTGTGTTGTGTAGGCGGTGGAAGAGTGCCATTATTGATGATCATTAGATGAGAGGCCTAGAGTGCTTTGTAGTGAGCAAATTGTTGAGCCATGAAAGCGAGTGGGTTATGTTGAGTGCATTGTAAACCTGTAGCTTCCTTCCTTTTGCCTTGGTGGCCTTGTACCTTGGCTTTGTGGTAGCATACACATTGGGTGCCTATGGTTGGGTGGAAAATTGCTCATAGTAGCACTCAAATTCTTGTAAAAAAATGGACTTGCATAAACAAATTTTGCACTCGAGAATTTAACCTAAATTCTAGATAGCTTAAAATTGAAAACACCAATCAAAACAACTATAGTGTACATTAATCTATAATACTGTATTGTTGATAATATGAACAATGAACATGTAGCTTTGAACACTCAAAACAACATTTGTATTCTACCAATTGTAAAGAATAAACTCATAAAGCAAAAGATTAAATCTCTAACTTGCCCAATATCTCAATGGTGCACCCTTCATCTCTTTTATAGAATAAGAGACAAGGGAAGATGCAATATATCTATACACTTGCAAGAAGTGTCCTTGACTAATGCTAATCATTATAGAGAGTGCACCCTCATGAACGAATAATTGTGCCATAGTTAGTGCACCCCAACTGGAGGATAATCGTGGCATGTATGCACGTACACTCCTTGGGATTTGTGTCCTCACTCAGTGCTTCGTGCAATCACTCTAATTACACTAAATTGAAAGCTACATTGAACTAGAACTCAAAATCTAGAACAACAGTGAAAGGTGACAAAATTGGAAGTAAGCTAGGATTTGGCGCATGCACGTTGAAGGCATGCATGCACCTTCTAGTTCCCTATATAAATGTACCTCCCTCACACTTTGCTACACATAGAAACCCATGCAAATTGTTGTATGACCATGTTGTTGTATGAACTTCTTGTTGTGTGCACCTTGGTGTTGTGGAGGCAAACAATTGAGTTAAACAAGGAAAAATCTAACACTTCCTCTTAGTGAATAAAGCATTCTTTGCCAAGCTTAGTCTCTCCGTGAACATTTCAAACTTCCCCTTTGCTATGGGCTTAGTCAAAATATCTGCAAATTATTGATATTTCTGAGCTACTCAAGAGCTACTACCCCCTTCTTAACTCTATCTTAGAGAAAGTGATACATGAGGTCAATATGCTTGGGGCAAACATGGAAAACTAGACTCTCAAAGAGTGATACAACTTTGATTGTTGCACTAGACCACAATGGGCTTCAACATCTTTCTTGTCGGCATTGCTATAAACTTGTCAAGCAAAACATATATCAGGGCTAGTATTTACTATATACATCAAAGATCCAATCAATTATCTTACACCAAAGGATCCACCAAATCCAAATCCAAATCATCACACAACTTCAAACTTGGTGTCGTGGGAGAAGCTAAGGGCATATAATCCATGCTTTGAAAATTATTTATAATCTCAATTGCATACTTACCTATCCAAGGAATACCTCACCTGGACTTTGCCACACCTATAGATCCAAGAAATAGTGCATCAGTCCAATTTCATTCATCTCAAACTCTTGTGCCAACTATACCTTGCACTTTGCTATGAACTTATCAAAACTTCTTGTAAATATTAGGTCATCTACATACATAACCAAAACACGTAGAATATATCTATCAAATAAATAATAAAGATTGAGACTAGCAGAAATTTTGGCGTAGCCCAAACCGAACAAGTACTCATTGATCCTAGATTACCAAGCATGTGGTCTTTGCTGTATGAACTTCTTGTTGTGTGCATCCTGGTGTTGTGGAGGCAAATAATTGAGTTAAACAAGGAAAAATATAACACTTCCTCTTAGTGAATAAATCATTCTTTGCCAAGCCTAGTCTCTCCCTGAACATTTCGAACTTCTCCTTTGCTATGGGCTTAGTCAAAATATCTGCAAATTATTGATATTTTTGAGCTACTCAAGAGCCACTACCCCCTTCTTAACTCTATCCTAGAGAAAGTGATACATGAGGTCAATATGCTTGTAGCAGACATGGAAAACTGGACTCTCAGAGAGTGATACAACTTTGATTGTTGCAATCAATACGTTGGACTCTTTTTACATATACATTGAAAAGCGCTAAAGGGGAAGGAGATTCTTGAGCCACTATTGAAGCAAAGTAAGGAAAGACCTTCCCTTGTGTTGTGTAGGTAGTGGAAGAGTGCCATTATTGATGATCATTGGATGAGATGCCTAGAGTGCTTTGTAATGAGCAAATTGTTGAGCCATGAAAGCAAGTGGGTTATGTTGAGTGCATTGTAAACATGTAGCTTCCTTCCTTTTGCCTTGGTGGCCTTGTACCTTGGCTTCGTGGCAGCATACACATTGAGTGCCTATGGTTGGGTGGAAAATTGTTCATAGTAGCAATCAAATTTTTGTAAAAAATTAGACTTGCGTAAGCAAATTTTGCACTCGAGAATTTAACCTAAATTCTAGATAGCTTAAAATTGAAAACACCAATCAAAACAACTATAGAGTACACTAATCTATAAACCTGTATTGTTGATAATATGAACAAAGAACATGTAGCTCTGAACTCTGAAAGCAACATTTGTATTCTACTAATTGTAAAGAATAAACTCACAAAGCAAAAGGTCGAATCTCTAACTCAATCGATATCTCAATGGTGCACCCTTCATCTCTTTTATAGAATAAGAGACAAGGAAAGATACAATATACCTATATACTTGCAAGAAGTGTCCCTGACTAACGCTAATCAATATAGCTAGTGCACCCTCATGAATGAATAATTGTGCCATAGTTAGTGCACCCCAACTAGAGGACAATCGTGGCATGTATGCATGTAGACTTCTTGGGATTTGTGTCCTCACTCAATGCTTCATGCAAGCACTCTAATTACACTAAACTGAAAGCTACATTGAACTAGAACTCTAAATCTAGAACAACAACAAACCAAAGGTGACAAAATTGGAAGTAAACTAGGATTTGGAGGATAATCGTGGCATGTATGCATGCACACTCCTTGGGATTTGTGTCCTCACTCAGTGCTTCGTGCAATCACTCTAATTACACTAAATTGAAAGCTACATTGAACTAGAACTCAAAATCTAGAACAATAGTGAAAGGTGACAAAATTGGAAGTAAGCTAGGATTTGGCGCATGCACGTTCAAGGCATGCATGCACCTTCTACTTCCCTATATAAATGTACCTCCCTCACACTTTGCTACACATAGCAACCCATGCAAATTGTTGTATGACCCCGTTACTATATGAAATTTTTGTTGTGTGCACCCTGGTGTTGTGGAGGAAAATAATTGATTTAAACAAGGAAACATATAACACTTCCTCTTAGTGAATAAAGCATTCTTTTCCAAGCCTAGTCTCTCCCTGAACATTTCGAACTTCCCCTTTGCTATGGGATTAGTCAAAATATCTGCAAATTAATGATATTTTTGAGGTACTCAAGAGCCACTGCCCCCTTCTTAACTCTATCCTAGAGAAAGTGATACATGAGGTCAATATGCTTGGAGCAGACATGGAAAACTGGAGTCTCAAAGAGTGATACAACTTTGATTGTTGCACTAGACCACAATAGGCCTCAACATCTTTCTTGTCAACATTTCTATCAACTTGTGAAGCAAAACATATATCAAGGTTGGTATTTACCATATACATCAAAGATCCAATCAATTGTCTTACACCAAAGGATCCACCAAATCCAAATCCAAATCATCACACAACTTCAAACTTGGTGTCGTGGGAGTATCTAAGGGCATATAATCCATGCTTTGAAAATTATTTAGAATCTCAATTGCATACTTACCTATCCAAGGAATACCTCACCTAGACTTTGCCACACCTCTAGATCCAAGAAATAGTGCATCAGTCCAAATACCTTGCACCTTGCTATGAACTTATCAAAACTTCTTGTAAGTATTAGGTCATCTACATACATAACCAAAACACGTAGATCACATCTATCAAGTAAATAATAAAGATTGAGACTAGCAGAAATTTTAGCGTAGCCAAAACCAAACAAGTACTCATCGATCCTATATTACCAAGCATGTGGTCCTTGCTTTAACTTGTTAAGGGATTTCTTAAAATTGCATGCATGTATCTCTTCCATGCACCTCAAACACTCTAATAGATTAATGTATACTTCTTCCTCAATCACACCATTGAGGAAAGTTTTCTTTACATCCATCTAATATAGTTGCCAAACAAAAAGTTGATGCTAAAGGTATGATAGCCCTAAGAGAACTATACCTAGCACCTTGAGCAAAGTTCCACTCATAGTCAACTCCATCTCTCTAAGAAAATCCTCTAGATTCACATCAAACCTTGTACTTCTTTATGTTTCCATCAACTGCATGGTTTACCTTGTACAACCACATGGAATCAACCATCAATTTCCCCTATGGCCTAAGCACAATCTCCCACACATCATTTTTCATGATGGAGTTGTACTCCACCATGGCATTCTGCCATACCTGCTCACGTACTACCTCTTCATAACTAGAAGGTTTTGCATCAATAATGAATTGGACATTAGTGCAACATAATTGAGAATTTCTTAGGAGCATGGAAAGAAATATCTAGAGCACTAGAGCACCAACTTGTTCATTTTCCTCATGCAATGTATTTGTAATCCACCTCAACATCCTTGTTATACTAGGTGGTAACATTGTCTTTATATTTGCACTAGAACTTAACTGATCCAACCCTGATTTGTCTAGAATATGTGGATCAACTTTTGGGGTAGTAAGCTTCTCAACCTCCTCAATATTTGACAGAGGCTCTCGAGACTTAGAGGACCCCACGTCCTCCTTAAGTTTGACATCTTGGCTTATAATTATTTTTTGCTAAGACATAATGTAGACTTTGTAAGACTTAGAAGTCTCGTTGCATCCCACAAAACCACACTTCAAAATATAGGTTCCAACTTAGTTCTTTTCTCCTCGAGAATATGAATTATAGAAGACAATTGAAAACACTTAAATGTGGTTTCTTATTGGAAAAAGCTTCTTCTACTATCTTGTCCTTCAATATCCTATGAGAACACCTATTCATAATGTAGATCGCTATACAACACGATTCCACCCAAATATACATGGGGAGATCTAGGTCATGGATCATTGACTTGGAAATTTTTATGATGGACTTGTTCTTACTCTCTGCAACCCCATTCTATTGCGGGTTGTAAGGAAATATCAACATCCTTTTAATCCATGCTTCCCTGTTAAAAGTGTCAAACTCCTTGGGATATACTCTCCTTTATTATCTTATCTCAACAATTTAATCTTCTTATCTGTTTAATTTTCTACACTAGCTTTAAACTCATGAAAATTCTCAAAGACCTCATCCTTGGTCTTCATGAAGTAGATCCAAGTTTCAGTGAGAGGAATCATTAATAAATGAAACATAATAAATATTACATGACAATGAATCTGAATCCATGGGTCCACATATGTCTTGATGTATTAGGTCAATTATCTCTCTTGACCTAAGCTCACTACTTGGAAAAACAATATAGTTGGTATCCTTGTCAAGTGCACAACCCTTACACATCCTTATATTCTTGATCTTGAAATCTAACAATTCTTGCACCATGCCCTTCAAAATTAGTAATACTTTGTAGCACAAGTGACCTGGTCTCTTGTTCCAAAGCACACACAAGTTGTCACTTTCATAGGTGAAAACATGGGCCTTGGTTACTATTTTGTGGCAATAAGGATGTGGAAAATGAATTTTCACAATTTTTTGGCCGAAGAAAATGTCCTTTCGACCAAAAAATGCCACTAACTTTCAACTGAACATATTATTCAACCAAAATTTGGATCTAATGGAGCATGCTGATGTGGCATACAAATTATGTTTACATGATTCGCCCATGACTGGGTCGAAGATTGGCAACCTGAAAAACTTTTTTCGATCGAAAATATATTTCCCCAAATACATTGTTCAATTGAAAATTCGCTTATGTATATGAAAAGTTTTAATAAATGAACAATTTCATTTGCAACGTTCACAGTCAACATCTGTGGAGAAAATTTTGTAGCCAATGTGTTGTTAGTTTGTTGTTGAGTTCTGCTCAACTTGCTTGGTTCCTGCTTGGTTTTCTCGACTTGTTTGTTTGTTGTTGAGTTATGCTCATCCTATTAGTTTGTTGTTGACTTCTACTAGGCTCTTGCATGACCTACTGATTTGTTGTTGAATTTTGATCTGCTCCTGCTTGGCTTGCTCGACTCTTCCTTGACTCCTACTTGACTTGCTAATTTGTTGTTGAGTTCTGCTAATCTCCTACTAGGTTTTTTGGCTTGTTGTTTAGTGTTTCTCGGCTCCTACTCAACATATTGCTTGTTTTTCTCAACTCACTCAATATACTCATGCTCAACATACTGCTCGTTTTTATCAGCTCACTCAATGCACCCCTACTCAACATACTATCTTAGATCTATTTGGCATACTATCCTAGGCATTCTCTTACTTGACTCCTACTTGACAGACTACTCATTTGGTGAGGTCTTCTCAACATTCTCATTTGGTAAAAAGTTTGTTTGGCATTGTTATCCCCCGTTTCTAGGGATAACTAGGAGATCATGTCTCGAGGCCCATAGGTCCTAGACATGGAGTAC
>ML782618.1:270827-294831 GCA_009831015.1 Picea engelmannii
CCTGTTTTCAATTTGACGGAGGCTTGACCAATTCCTTCGACTGGATAGGTGTTCTTATCTCCAAGTTCTACCTTGTAGGATGTCCTCTTTTCATTTAGACTAGAGAGTTTGACTTGGTCTCCTGTCATATGCCTAGAAGCTCCACTGTCAATTATCCACATGTCATCTTCAAGAGTTCCCATGAGAGCTGAATAATGTAGATGATCTGTCTTTTCATTCATGGTTTCTGTTGACTGATAACTAGTCAAACTTTGATTTTGACCCAAAATATCAACCTTGACGTTTTTGCCTTCTAAGAGTGCCAAGAGGTGCATTGGACTAAGGCACACTAGAATATCTTCTTCTTGAGTAAGGTGTTCCATCATAAGGTGTTGGGAAAGAGTTTTAGGGTTTTGCAACTGCACCTGCTAGTAACCCTAGCAACAGTGCTTCAATAACTACACCTGCTAGAAACCCCAACGACAGTTATTCAACGAGATTGATAACCTTATGGCTTAGCTTCCTTCCAGTGGTTAGACTGAATGAAGGAGGTGTGGGCCCATAACCTATTAGAAAAGTGGGTGTGCTCGTTTAACCATAGACAATATAGAAATATTGTCACCCAACCATAGGCATAAATTCCACCCCGAGCACCTTGACCTTGATAGAGAGAAGAATTATGGTAACATATCAATAGCCAACCAAGGCCAATGCACCAAGAAAATATAACCAAGACTGATAAGAAAGTCCAACCTAGAAAGACCGAAATTATAGGTTGCAGTAACTGCAGCTGCAACTGCTCCCATACTTGCGCACTACTGTATTTCTGCAGTTGTGACTTGTGTGTGCCAAATGAGCTCTGGCGCCTTATATTATACTACTCTCTTCAGGATTTCTGGGACGACTTCTCTTTCTGGAGTCTAAAGACTAAATACAAAATATTCTCTTTAACTGACTTTACTTCTAGGGTTATGTCCAAGTCTTTTAGGGTTCTTCTTGCTTCCTGGAATATTCTAATCTCATCAAAGGTCACAAGTGGAGGTTAATACCTCCTACAACTACCATAATATCAATGATACATACATGTTGAAATGTATTCATTTATTCAATCAATCACACATGATCACTAAGTTAATATTTGTCCTTTTTTCAAATGCATACCCTAATGGATCATCCCATTAGAGTGTGGATCCACCCCTAGACGGGCTTGGGTTTGAACCATCACATCGATTGTATCATTACTCATCAGATTATGAATCCTAGCACAGGGATCATGATCCAACCATAGAAATTTATCATATGTAAATGAATGCGAAATATACAGTTCCCACAATCTATGAGAAGTAAATCCCTGAAAATTTTACTTACATATTATAAATGGATCGTAAGTGTGTGTGTGTGTCTTTATACATAAATTTATTCTCTTCATTATATTTATATATTTATAACTACACGTCATGAAAGGTTGGATGCATGGGAACATTCTCATTAACATGGCACTCTCCTTCCAAGGATTGTGCTTGATTGGAGGTTCATTCTCAATGGGAGGCTCATGCTCAGTCAAAGGTTCATGCTCAATAAGACGATCAAGATTAGTAGGAGGGCCAGGGTTATCTTCAACAAGAGGAATAGGGTCAACTTCAGGTTAATGCTCAGTGTGAAAATGAGTATGTTCCCATAACTACCTACCCCTCTGATATTCTTGAGGATATTCCTTTGGAAGATCAAATTCAATCATTAACTCTCCAACATTGCAAATCCCACCATGAAAAAATAAAGATCTATCTTGAACAATTGATCCTCCCTTTTAAGAGATTAAATAACTTGAAGAGAATTATTCACTCTTTTGCTAGATTTATTGATGTTTATCAATCAATTGGACCAATCAATAATGAGTTTATTGAATTGATGCAGAGACGGAAGGAGAAAGTGATGTGCCTAGACAAATGTCCTGCCATATAGGCAAAAGTATCTAAACAAAAATCCATATCCATGTTCAATTTTTCAATATTGAAGGTTCAATATTTCAAACACTCCAACATCGATAACCATATTTATTATTGGTTCCTTGCAACATATGAAATATTTTCATGGAACAACGAGGTACAACACTATTTTGGTAGGTTTATTTATGTCGAGCCTTTTGAGAACATTAAGTCTGATTACGTAAAGCTTCCATATAAATAATATGGTGTTAGAAAAAGTCAAAAATATAATAGAATATGTGCCTTTCGGGATCCTATTTTACCTCATCCTCCATCCCCCCTATTTTCTCACCCACCCAAGGTGGTAGCTTTACCTTTAGAGATGGAGAGTACCTCTCAAGTTGGTTGATATGTAGGGGTTGCCATATTTGATAACTTGCATTCATCATTTGTGGAGATTGATGTTGGTTTGAATATGAAAAGAGCTCAAGACATTTCATGTGATGTATTTGTTGATCTAAATTTGACATGGAATTAGATTCGATGAGCAGTGAAGATCTCATTGCCTATGCAAAGAGTTGTCGAAATGGGTCGCATGGTCTACTCATCCATGAGCTTAACAACCTAGGATTAGTATATACTTTTATTCATACACATTGAACAATGAGTTTAATATATGTAAGAATTAATCATTGTTTCATGTACAGGGAGGTCAATTTGGTTATTTGATGCACATATGCTTGATCTACCTAGAGATATATGACACTGAAAATTGTCCATGTTTGTTAATTGTAGTTCACTCGTTTGATGAATGATACTTCATTTAGGATCTTAGGGAGTGTGGGATTATTACCCCCCCCAGCCTAGGGGTAACTAATGAGATGATGTCTCGAGGCCCACATGTAGAATACATGGAGTGCTGAGAGTTGGATGGATAACATAGCCCACAAAGCGCCTCTTATACACCACACTTCACCATCATCATTGGCATTAGAGCAACATCCACTACACCGGTTTGGATCCTAGAAGATAACAAGTTTTGCTTCATGAGGTAACAAGTCCAATCTCATGGTAAGTTTCACTTTAATATTTGAATCATTTAAGCATGTTGCAGAGAGTCCTTTCTTGATTATGGAATGTTTGCTTAGAAGTTATATCTTTTTCTTAATTTCACCTTGGTGGTTGGAATGGTATCCTAGTAAGTTGGTCACTCTCGGGAAAAGGGTTTCTACTGGGGGTTTCCTTGGAGGATCATTGTACCATTCCCCACTCATACTTACCATTCTCCACACTTCTTCCCCTCTGCTTCCTCATCTTTTGGGTTCTCGGGTGCATTGAACCGAATAAGGGTTTGCACCTCATTTCATGGGAAGAAGGGGCTTAAGGCCAAGAGGTGTTGTAGTTGGCATCATGCATAAATGCTTGACCTAAATCCCCGAGAGCCATGAAATACTTCTCTGAATGAATAAAGGAATTTAAAATAAAAATGAATAAGAAAAAAATGACCCACTTGATGGGGGAGTGCATTGCAGTGTCATTTTATTTCGAGTGCACATAGCACTCAATGTGTTCTAACTTCAAGTGACATCACAATTCTCTTTTGTTTCCATTGCATATAGCACTCAATGTTCAGACTTATTTAAAAGGAAAATAAAGGGCTTGGAAAAAGGTTGCATCACGAACAAGGGAACTCAAGGATGTAACACACCATACACAAAGGCACCCATTAATGAGACAATATGAACTCTTGATATGTCAAGAAACCCATGCCCAAGAGTCTTTCCCCAATCCACCTCATACTCATCACATTATCTAGATAGGGTCTTCTTGGGAAACATCCCTTGACTTGGGGATTGGCCTACCCAATAAGGCACCATGACACCCCTCCCATACCTAAATTTGGAAAAGTTTATAAGCTCTTTGAGAATTTGTTTAATTTGAAAAGGGGGGATTTGATGCACTTGTTGGGTGGTTCTTTTATTAAATGTGGCTTACTTGGCATAATTCATATGAATTGTGGACACTTGGAAGGCATACTTGTTTGTCTTTGCAGGACCTTTCCCAATGGAGGATGGTGGAACACACATGATGTCACCTTATATACTTGGATGTGGCATTTAGAGGCATAGGATGCCACCCTTTATCCCTTGACGTCACCTTGGAGGCTAGCGTTTGATGGATGATGTGGTTCTGGAGGTGGAATGACAGGAGAAGACACATGGCATGGAACTTTGACACATGAGAGCATGACACATGGAATTTGGAGGCCCAATGTTCTCTTCTTGAGTCTTGAAATCTCACTTTTCATCCCTATGTCACCCTCCTAGGGCATGACATCACCCTTTTAGGGTTTTACTTTATGTATTTTTTATTTTTGCAAATTGTAAAAGCAGATGGAGGGGTCGACACTCTTCTAATTTTTTGTTGACAATTTTAAGTGGACAAATTGGTTTAGATGGTCTCATATAAATAGAGGACCATCTCATTTTCATTTCTCATCAATAATTACTCACTATTTGTGAGAACAAGTTTGAAATTTTCTCTCTACTTGGCTATCTTGCTCTTCTACACTTATGCGACTTGCTTGGAGAATCAATTTGTGGATGCTTTTTCTTATTTTTGGATGAAATTTCTGCAATTAGGGTTTTATCTCATGCTATCTTGGTGAAGTAAGTGAAATTTCTGCAATTTTAACTTTGTGCTATCAATGCTTCATGGTAATTTCTCTTTTTCATGCTAGACATCTTGCTTGGTGAAACCCTAATAAAGAAACATAAGTGCTTCCTCCTCTCACATAGTTAATTTTGTCCAAGAGTTTGTGAAGGAATCATTGGTAGGGTTAGATGCCTAAAGCCCTAAAGTGCTATCACTTTAGGATTTTGGCTCTAGACACTTGATTTATTGAATTAGTTCAAGTATTAAGAAGGGAGAAAAGGCTGCTTGAGCCCAAACGTGCTTGCACTATAACAATCTTTCTCTTTAAGGTTTAAACCATAAGGCCCTAATGTGCTAGCACCTTAGAGTTTAAGCCCTACCTCTTAGTATTTTCTATCTCAATCTTCAAGAATTATTGTATTTGTTGTTATAAAGACTCCATAGCCCTCAAAGGCAACGATTTTACATCTCTCTTGTGGTGAAATTGATCAACAAACATTCTCTTTTAATTCTCTCAAGCTTTCTACTAACTTGGCTAACACTAACACTCACTAACTCATTAGTAAAATTGTTGTTGTTGCAAAAGTTTTCTACAACATCTTAATACACTTTTATTTGTTGCATAGGCTCTTGAAAAGGTGGCCTAACTTGTTCAGAATTTATCTTAAGCAATTGGATAATGTTCTATGTGATGCATGCTTAATTTCCTTGGTCAATTGTTGAAATTCTAAGATCTTTTATTTATTGTTTTACAAATTCATATTTGTTGTTATAAGATTGTTGTATTGTTGCAAATTTGTATCAACCATTGCAATTTTCATTGTCTAGTGTCTTATGAGGTATTAATTGCATGTTTGTATATGGAAATCATCACATATATGCTATAAATTTTTCTTGTTCGAGGCAGGTACTCAAACATCCTTATACCTCTTAGTTTTCCTTGACCTAGACCTTTCTTTAGGTGATCAAGAGAGGGGGTGGTAGAC
The DNA here is from genome assembly GCA_009831015.1 of Picea engelmannii. Taxonomy (NCBI): domain Eukaryota; kingdom Viridiplantae; phylum Streptophyta; class Pinopsida; order Pinales; family Pinaceae; genus Picea; species Picea engelmannii. The sequence continues at coordinate 276,373 of ML782618.1, forward strand.
TTGGCTACTTTGATCCCTTGAGGTCACCGGGGAAACCTCCCCTATGGAGGACCCCCTCCATCACTAAAATGAGGGAACTTCTTACTATGGTGACATTGGTAGGATTTTCCATAGTTACACAGATTTGGGGGACTTGTGTTGGGGTTTTTCACAAGTACAAATCCTGCGATAATAGGGCTTAGATATTCTAGATGAAGTGCATTTGCCTATATATGTATATAAGTTTTTGGACACCTTTAGTAATGTTTATTCGAACTTATATCTAAACTTGTGTGAACAATTTTTTCTAATAATGAAATGGTGTTCATAAATTCCATCCACTAGTACTTTTGATATCGGTATTGAGTGGACCACTCAAAATGTTGATATTGACTAGCTAACTCAAAATGCCTTGTTCAACACTCAAGTAATGGTCCACAATTGTTTTTAAGTACTCATGTACACATATCATTTTCAATTTTTTCATATAGCGAACTGTTTGTTATGTCTAAATTAGTACTATTTGTGCAATTTCATATTTAGTGTTTTAATTAAATTCTTGTATATGTGTTCTAGGTCACCTAGGAGGAGTCTATACTCATCTCATACATGGATTTTAGTTAGTGGAGTTAGATACAAACTTGTTTATTTTTGGAGATATGTATATTTTCAAATATATATATTAATTTTGGACTTTTAGTATACATTGCATAATTTTATGGTAAATTTTGTTGTCATTTTGATATGGTACTTTTATTATTAATTTATTTGTATGTATACGTTACGCAATATAGCTTCAATAGAAAAAACAAACAAAAATTTAGCAATTTAAGGAAATAATGAATGGTAAATTTTGTTACTTCTACTATCTGCTTGCATGTATAAGGTACTTACACATGTTTAACTTGCATTTATAGGTTAAACAATTTAGTAATTTAAGCAAATAATGAATATAGATTTTGTTGTTATTTGATATGGTACTTTTACCATATGCTTACTTTCATGTATATGTTAAAACAATTTAGCTCTTAGCAAAAAAACCTACAATTTAGCAATTTAAGCTCTTAGCAAAAAAACCTACAATTTAGCAATTTAAGCTCTTAGCAAAAAAACTACATAATGAATGAAAAATTTTGTTGTCATTTGATATGATTTTGTTGTCATGTTTAGGTTACTATCTACTTACTTGTGTGTATAGGGTATTTGCACATATTTAAGTTACTTGTATGTATAGGTAAACAATTTAACTATTTAAACAAATAATGAATAATAATTTTTGTTGTCATTTAATATAGTATTTTTTCTATCTACTTACTTGCATGTTTAGATTACTATATGCTTACTTGTATGTATTGAATATTTTCATATGTTTAACTTACTTACATATATAAATTAAATAATTTAACTTTTAACATAAAAAATTAATAAAAATTTAACAATTCAAACAAATAATGAATAATAAATTTTGTATTTATAGCATACTTAACACATGTTCTGAATTGTCATTAACTTGAACATTAATTTAAGACACTGATTTACAAATCTATAAATAAATTATATCATTTAATTTAAAACATAAATCATTTCCATAAAACATAAATTATGAAACAATTAAAATAATGAAGCTATAAATAATCCAATTCCAAGCATGCCTCTACATTGACAAATAAAAAGATTTTAAAATTGAATTGATGGAATACATGGCTCAAAATTGCACAAAAGCTTCTCCTTTTGTTTGGTTTTCAAGCAATGTTTTTTTTTCTCTTTAATGGAGCTTTGTCGTGCATCTTTCATGGATGCCATCGATATTTCCAGCACTCTTCTAGGCTCAACCTTCAAGCATTTCAGTGCATTTTGATGCCTATTCACTTAAAAATAAAAATAAATAGAAAAGCGGTGTTTTGTTTCTGTGCAGCGCTGAATCACCATGTTCAGCGCTGGCCTTGAATGATTAGAGGGAAAATTGCTTCCATGGAGGGTGTATGTCCTCTGCAGGCAAGCAAATTGCTCAACAACCATGAGATCGCTGTTTTGCTCATCAAACCCTTTGGCATTGAGTTGAAGTCTTTGCAGGCTTGAGCTTGCCATGAATGAGGTCAAGAAGGCTCCCAAGCAAGCAACCTCTCTTCCCCCATCTCCAGTGCTGCAGTAGAGCCGTTGGCAAGCTAAAAATTGTTGTGAATGATGAAAACATGCTACATGGGGGTTTCTCTCTGGGTAGAAGGCTTTGTTGGGAAAATAGCACACACTTGACATGCTTGCCAGCTCCCAAGTGAGCGATGGGCTCTTGGGCAACTCTTGGAGGCTCTTCTCTACCAAGTTTGTGCTTGAAATCCTTTGAATCTAGCCCTTAAAACTGACACAGGTCCTCTTATCCACCCAACAATACCATCCTAACTTCGACGACATTGAAAAACCACTCAAAACATGGATGGGATCCATTAAAAAATTAATTAAGCAGGTCCTCTACTTGGGCTCTTGGGTTATTGTCAAAATGCAACTCATAGGATCTTGAAACCTTAAAATGCAATGTGGATAAGACTAAAAAATATTTCCAACGAGTGGTTGGACACCTTGTTTTGACACTAGAACATATATTTCATATTCTAAGTTTAACAAGGTTTATTGATGAGAGATTATAAGCCAATCCTAGGACACCACCTAGGCAATTTGTTCATGAGTTTGTAAGCATTGCTTGAGATAGATATTGCATCTCTTGTACAATCCCCTTTCAATATCATTACCTTGGGTGGTTATCTTACAAAGTCATTATAATTGTCTCTTTCTTACCTTCGCCTGTCTTTTCCCCTTTTTGGATTTCACCACCATTGGTCGAAATACATTTGGAAGGTCCATTATCTCATTCGATTTGCTTTGGCTTTGATTAGTTTTTTATAAGGGTGTTTTTATTTTAGATTTACAAATCAGCCTTTCATCATCAATTAATTAGCTCATTGACAGTTACTCGAAAATGTCCTTTCACATATTAGTTTCAATTGATCCTAGGAACTCATTGAACTTGCACTAAGCATGTACATGTTTGAAAAGCTTGTTGTAGTCAAGAGTCTTAATTCACATCTCTAATTGATGCTCTTGTAGGCTCAACCACCAACCACAATAGCAGTCGATAACCCCAAGGGACTTAGTCAATTTGAACTTGTGAGCTATGAATTAGAATAAATTTGGGGTCTAAAATGGATCTCTTAAGGAAAATATTAAAATATTAAAAGCATATGCCACATAACACGAAGCATATCCCACATCACACTAAGCATATCCCACATCACACTAAGTTAGATGCGTTATCTAGTGAAGGTTAATCTATATTGTCTCGTCCTAGATGTGTATATTAGTTGATGATAGAGTGCACTGTTAAGGCACTCCTTGCGACGTCGCTGGTTCAAATATTGCAAAGCCGTGTGTACCGTGCATGGAAMAACATGGGTACGCCTGGAGGTTATAGTGGTACCAGTTGGAATCGACCCCATTTCATGCGAGTACGAGCCCGACCAGTTGTTGATTCCACCAGATACTAAAATAAAATCTATATTGTCTCATTAATGCTAGTTACCAAATAAGTTGAGTTAGTGTAGAGTTAGAGATGAGGGTTAAAAATGATAATGAACGATGTAGATTCTCGTGTACACATAATAAATGATGTAGTGCCAAAAAAATTATATCATATTTTATTTAGAATAATTCACAAAAAATTGAATATACCACTAATTGTTTTTATATATATTTAATAGTAAATTTAAAATTCACAAAATAAATAATCTTATAATTATAATAATGCTAATTACACACACACACACACACACACACACACACGAGATAAGTACTATAGCAACAAAATAGTTCTTAAACCAATGAGTCCAAAAAACTAAGCTCTCTCAAATCAATAGCTGAAACTATTAACTAAGATTCAATAGCTCAAGCTATGACAATGAAACACAGTTTCAATAAGAAAAGTAAAATAAAAGGAACTAGGCCATCATTGACCAATTCAAAGCATATCAACTATAACACATAGTGCCCAATTAACATGACAAAACATCACCTAGACAAATTTTGTCTTTCAGTTATCAAACTTTGATCTAGCTCCCTAAAATATGTGATCTTTAGTAAGCCTACTGCAACATACATAGCTCTTTAGATAGAACATCAAGATTAATATTTAATTCTTGATAGATATCAATACAATAAACTTGACCTAAACCTCTCAAAAGTTCCAAGACTCGGTTAATGAGATGCTCAAGCCCCTAGTTGAGCTACCATAAATGCCTAGAGATCCAATTGATGACCAAATATGAATCACCAAAAATTTGTAGGTCCTTGTTATCCCCAAATCTTAGGGATAACTAAGGAGATGATGTCTCGAGGCCCTTGGGTTGCAGACATGGAGTACTGAGAGACACCTTGACCAACAATGTCCACTTTCATAGATAGAGACCCACCTCACCACCACACTTCCAGGTTCATCACGACGATATCCACCACATCAACTGGCTTTCGGGAGACATTGGGTCTTCCTCCATGAGGTACAAGCCAAGTATTATGGTGAGTGTCATTTCAATATTTGAGGCATTTGAGTTTATTGCAATTTAAAATTCTTTGGATTATGTAACGTTTTCTTGCACATTATGCTCTTTGCCTTGTTTCACTTTGGTGGTTGACATTGTGCCCTAGTAAGTGGGTGACCCTTGGGGATAGGTTTTCTACTAGGAGGTCCTCTTGATGAGTCATTGTGCCATTCCCGACCATATTTGTCACTTTCCACTCTTCATCCCCTCATCTCCTTACCTTTTGGGATTTTCAGGCGTACTGACCCAAGAAGGGTTTTCCCCTCATTTCATAGAAAGAAGGGGTTCAAGGCCCAGAGGCTTGTAGCTGGAAAAATATAAAATCCAAATATGAACCTTCTATATGCTTTCCTAGGGATCTCGAGGACAATGAAATGTCTCTCATAAGAAAATAATGGGACCCATGAAAAACACAAAATGCCAACCAAGGTTGAGCATGTGTGGGCACTGTTTTTCATGCTTAGGTGGAAGCCCCACACATTACTTCAACTTGGGGAAGCATGATGTGACCAAGGTATAATTAAGGTGGGAACTAATTTTCATCCTTAGGTAGAAACCCCACCTTGGATTCAACTTGGAAACATAAAAAAAGAGAAAAAGACAATAAATGGGTTTGGAAAAAGGTTGAATTGAAAGAGAAGGTGCAACACACCCTCTACAAAGGCACCCATAAATGAGATACTATAGTCCCTTGTATGTCATGAACCCCATGCCCAATACTCTTTCCCCCATCCATGTCACTTTTCCCACATGTATTGGAGAGGGGTCAACTTGGGAAACACTCCTAAACTTGAGGTATGATTCACCCAAGAGGTCGCTTGTCAACCCTCCCATTCCTAAACTTGGAAAAATGCATAGGGTCTTTGAGCACTTATTTACTTTGATGAGGTGGTTTGGATGTACATGCTTAGATGGCTATTTTATTGATTTGATTTACTTATCATGATGCATTTGACTTGAGATCCTTGGAGGGTGCATTCATTATCTTTGAAGGACCTATTGGTGGACATATTTGGAAGAACAAGCCTAGCTTGGGCTTCCTTAGGGATTGAATCCCATAGGTTGGATACAATGGATCACACAATGGACGACAATTCTATCCTTTGGATGTCTAAGGAGACACCATGGAGGACATAACCTAACCTTTATCTAGCCCAACGATTTTCTCTTGAGATTAAAACGTCACTTTTGAGGACGTTGACGTCACCCTAGGGCTAGGGCTTGTGGTGTTGGTGTTGCTGCTTGACACTTGGCATCTTTTGATGGAAAGGGGCACCTTGAGGACCATAGCGCTTGAGAGGGAGGCCTTTGGAGGCACAACGTTTAATCTCCAATTTCAACGATTTTCTAAAGGTGCTAAAACATTTCCCTAAAGGGGTGACATCATGCTTATTTAGGGTTTCTTATGTGCATTTTAGGGTTAAATTTGAATTTTATATTGTAAAGGGGAAAAGTAAGGGTTGTTGTCCCCTTACTTTGTGGTTTACCCTAAAATTGTGTGGACAAACAATTGTAGTAGGATTTGTATAAATAAAGATCATTTCATTTCATTTTTATATGACAACTCTCCCATCTTGGAGATAATTCCGCCATTAGATTTCTCATGAATAAACCCATAACTAATGGCCGAGTGACTAGGTGGCTCTTGCTATTTCAAGAGTTTAATATCACTGTGCTTGACTGACCTGGAAAGGAGAATTTGGTAGCTGATTTTCTTTCATGCATAAAAAATGAGGATGATGATATTCCCATTGATGATAGTTTCCCAGATGAGCACCTTTTTTCCCTCTCTGTAAATACCCCGTGGTTTGCGGATATGGAAAACTATTTGGCTACTAGGAAGTTACCGTCTCATTTGTCACCTCATGAAAATCGTAGAATTATTACGCAAAGTGCCAATTACTCTTGGGTTGTCCATGACCTTTTTCGTACAGGTCCTAATTTGATTATTCGTAGATGTGTCCAAGAAGAAGAGATACTAGAAATACTATGAAGTTGTCATGATGGACCATGTGGTGGCCATTTTTCTGACAAACGTACAATATATAAGGTGTTACATTCAGGTTACTATTGGCCTATCATTTTCAAGGATGCTGCTAAGTATATGAAGAGTTGTGATAGCTGTCAAAGGGTAGGAAGACCCACGTCAGCTGACGAAATGCCCTTGCGTGCCCAAGTTATGATAGAACCTTTTGAGAAATGGGCCCTTGACTTTGTAGGACCAATTTCACCCATGTCTTGTAAGAAAAATTATATTTTTATTTATACAGATTATGTCACCAAGTGGGTAGAGGAAAAATCCCTATTTAGGGCTACAAAAAAATACATTTTCGAATTTATTTATGAAGACATATTTACCCGCTTCGGTGTTCCTCATGAAATTGTTGCAGACCAAGGCACTCAATTCACTTCCAAGCTAATGAGATAACTAACAGAGAAATATGAGATTAAGCACTACAAGTCTTCTCCATACCACCCACAAGCTAATGGTTAGTTAGAGTGCACAAACAAAGTTCTAGAAGTTATCCTAACCAAGACTGTTCAATTGCATCATCGAGATTGGATTGATAGGCTTCCAGAGGCTTTGTGGGAATATCAGACCACTTGGAGAAACACCACTGGGCATACCCCTTATGAGCTAGTGTACGGGAAACAAGTACTTCTACCAATAGAATTCCAAGTGAGGACCTTTTGTATTGCCACAGAATTGGGATTAAACTTAGATGAGGCTTAGAAACAACGAGCCCTACAATTAAATGAGTTGGATGAGATCAGGAAAGATGTTATCCAACAAACAATATTAGTCCAAAACCAGAGGAGCAAGTGACATGACAAGTTTATTAAGAAGAAACACTTCCAACCTGGTGATTGGTATTTGTTATTTGACTCCTGATTTAAAACTTTCAAAGGAAAAATCACCACTCGGTGGTTGGGTCCTTACAAGGTAGTCACCGTATATGGCAATGGAGCTATGAAAATCAAAACAATTGACGATGGACAAGTATCCTTTGTAGTAAATGGACACTGACTCAAACTTTATCACATGCCCATTTCCAAAGAAGATTTTCTATAGGTCATGTCAACTAACAAGACATTGGCCTTAGTAGATGGGGAAGTCCCCCCTTGTTCTTGAATGTTTTCTGAATTTCCGACTGTACATATGTAAATAATTTTGAATTTTGTTGATAGACAATTCTAGAGATTTCTGTAGGTATTTATTTCACCAGGAATAAACAGTTTCAAGGAGATTTAAAGGAAGGATTTTTCTTCAAAATATTACTATACTTGAACCTTGTTGCCTGTCAAGCATCAATTGAATAATGACTTGCTATAATTAGCCATAATTTTGCAAAAAAATTCATCTTTTTTTTTTCTCAAGGCATCTTAAATAACAACTGCTCTTAAGCCTTCACCACTATATAAGGAAGTGATACCGTAACCATCAAGCTTAGAGGTCACTCGTATAGTTTCCCCAAGAACCCTGAGTAAGTGAGTAAAGTATCTTTATTAAAGAGTAACAAGGAGGTCTAATTAGCGGTTAGCCATGGAAACATAAAAAAAAGGAAGAAAGTGAGTTGAGCCTAAAGATACCTTTTTGTTCTTTCCCAATGGTACCATCCACTACATGCTAAAAATGCTTGATTATATCACATCTTTAGATAGGCTACGTCTGCTTAAGCACCCCTTACATCAGGGAAATCACTAAGGAATATATAATGAAAATTCATCCTCTAACATAAATACCATCCCAATTGAAAAAAAAAAGAAAAAGTTGTTTTTAGAGTTGTCCCCCCATCTTCTTGCACAAAGAAATCTTATACTAAAATATTAAAAGATGTTGGGCTAGTCTTTGAGGGTGTAAGAGGCTAACCCACTGGGATACTGAACAGGTCTGCTGGAAGCAGGTATCACCCTATGGTATGACTAGGTAAACCCGTCGGAGTACTGAACAGGCTTGCAGGCAACGAGGCATTCTACTTAGCGATGATGATAATCTGACAAAAAATAATAAGAAATTTAAAACTTGTCCTGATGTACGACATTACTTGTAGACAAAACTGACACGAAGTATGTACGGTTAAGATAAGGTTAATGAACTATCTCAAAACTCTACGACTATCTTTGAGACTATCTCGAAACTCTCTCGCCTACCTCTTCTTAACTATATGTAGGATGTTCTATCCTATAGGTGGGGCCATATTCTAACTGTCTCGTTAGACCAATATGTGAAATTTATCTCTACACTTAACAAGCTATAAATCTTCGGCTATTGGGAGAATTGACTGATTTCCTATATTTTTGATTGTGAGGTGTCACAATACTTAGGTGTGGGGGAGGGGTTTCATGAGTTGACAAATGATAAGACTGCCTAGAAGAAGTAGAAATATTTGTAAAAATATCTGTGTATTGTTTTCATGATACAGGCTATTACATCATCAGTTGTTTTATTTTTTGAAATGCTAAATATTCCCTGTGTGTTATAAACTGCTGTACATTTCCTTGACAAACCACTTAACTGGTTTTTTTTCTTTACAAACTATTCATTACAAAGTTGATATTACATGCCTCATAATATGTGAGATAGAGGAACAGATTGTGTGAGCACGATGGAAAAACAAGAACACTCTTATCCTGCCTTTGCTCCTATTCACTGTGATTGTCAAAATCATTTTAACACTGAGTGCTATGGATAAAACATCTATTATAGGATGGACAAATTTCATTTCGCACAATAATACCATATGGATTTCCGTATGAGGTGCCATTTAAAAGACCATATGAGGTGCTAAACAACACACCATATGAAGGATTGGACGAGATGTATACACAGATTAAATGTCCATGATTTCAGATAACCAGGAATCAATTGAATTTATCTGAGTTAGTTAATAACAATTGAGATTAAATGATACAATTCTTAAACATTTTTATGATCAAATGTCCAAGTCAAAGACTTGGACATTGATCTAACTCCTTAATCATTACAATTTCCTCCCAAAAGATGCTCTTTGAATTCGAAATCGGCGCACTCATTCTCACACATGGCAACTCGTGTGTGATGAATTCATCAATGAATGCAACCATTTCCACCTTGGGAGCATTAAAAAATGGAGGGATCGCTCAAACTGTTATCCCATTTATGCATTTTTCCCATTCTCTACTCAATTGCATTCGCCCTCTGCTTAATCACTCTCATCCTTAGCCTGATTGCGTTCGTCCTTTGTCGAATTCCGCCCTCTGTTATTTCTCCACACTCCCACCATGCCCAAATGGTATGAGTTGTCCTCCTATGTTGACCTCATTTCTATCCCTGAGTTTGCACAGTGCAGGGAAGTGTTACTTCGCGTAGGGTGGGGACCGTTCTTGGCTCATTTTTCGAGCCACGATGACGACATGTCTATTTAATTCATCCTCAGTTTGATGGAAGGATGGCACGCGTGGGGTCTCTCACCTTCGTGGTCACCGAGGAATCAATTGCCTCAACCACAAAGCTTCCAAGAGTTGGAGACCGCTGGTTTAAACACCACCAGTTGCCAAGAGCGAGCTACAACAGGGTATTTAAACCTGAGTTTCAGAATATCTCTGGAGCTAAGGGATATTCCAAGGAGTGGATTAAAGAGGAGCTAATTAACCCTCTGATAGTCATCACCAGAATGATCACTTGTGAAGGTAGATATTCCGTTTTTAGAGCCTGTCACTTTTGATTGTTAGCTCATCTTYAATTCAATAATCTATTGAATTTCCCTTTTTACTTCTTAAAAAGTCTTGAGAAGATGTCTTCCCAAGTACGAAATAATCTAACCAATCCCCATAACATCCTATTCCACCATGGCCTCACCAAACTACTTTTTATAGCCGAGTTGKMWAAACAGGGGAAAACATGGGATGAGTTCATTTACCAATTTTCAAACCCTCATATTACAATCAAGACTAGCAAGAAAACACTTGATCTAGGGACTGTTACTCCATCCAAATCCCATTCTCTGAAGACTCCAAACCCTCTTGCTCAATCTATTCCTTTATTAGAACAAAAAACTAAGAAACTTGTTGATACCCCTGTAGCCTCATCGGGCAAGAAGACTAAGAAGCCTATTGATAACTCCCCAATGCCTTCAACATCTATTGATCCTGCACCCAAAAAGTTACAACATGTAAATCAACAAGACTTCCCTGTAGTCCCCACAAATAGGAGAGGAGCTAATCGATTCAAAGAAGGATATTTTCGCAAAAGTGTCTGAATTATAAGAGGAAAACCTTATGAACAACCCTCAACCAGTTCGGACCCTATCCAAGTATCCTTCGATCTCGAAATCCCCCCACAAAATACTTAGGGAAGTGTTTGCAGAAGAATTGGAGCCTGATAGAGAGACAAAATATGAACTTATTTCTCCTCATAAACCCCTTGCTACTCCTACCTCTCAAATGTCTATACCAGATCCCAAAATTGATAGATTTTCTACATCTTTCAAGGGATCCAAGCCCTCATCTGAGATATCTAATCATACTCCAACCATTGAAAAGTTACAACATGAAAATGTTCAGCTGCAGCAACAATTGGAAAAGAGGAAGACTTTGGATAAGCATCTTCACCATGACAATGCAATACTACAAGCAAAGGTGAATTCCCTCGAGCGATTGGTTGATCAAATGACCAATACCAATTGCAACCTCAAAGCACAATTGAAACATCATAAGAGGCACAAGAAAAAATATTCAGGACAAGAGGGAGAATCTTCTAAAGCTAATCCTTGTCAACAAGTCTAGTCATATGGGGCAATTCATTTTTTGTTTCCAATGGGACCTGCAAAATCTTAGGTGTGGGGTTAATGTTGGGCTCATGATTTGGTTGTTTAATGATGTTGACTGAATCCTTTTTTACCGATATTATGTATGTATTAATAACCATTTTGAAGAAGTTTTGAAGGTTTTCATAGCAAATCATCATAGCTTATGCTAGGTACGTGTAATTGATGTTTTGTGATGATTTTGAGTTTAATTCAACTTGATTTAATGATTACAAGAAGATAATGCATGATCTGTGTGTCACAGGGAAGAATTGCATAGTGTTTTTCCATCCAGTAGCCCGTCCGATACTCCATCCAACACTGCATCCGGTACTTAATCTGAAACTGTGTCCGACACTGCATCCAGCACTAAAAACGTGGGCGAGTTGGCGGTTCTTATATGGACGGCTTGTGCTGGGTGAATCAACGACATGGGTTTTTCTCACGCTCGTGGCCTCCAACTACTGCTCTCTTTACATCTTGGATTAATCTGTTATGCTGAGCGTTGAGTGGCTCGTTTGATTTTTAGAAGCCACATGTAGTTATAGCGCATTTAATGGAATTTGCGTTTTTTAGAGGAGGTTGACCCTTCCAGTGGCCGACCTCTCGAATTGTAATTGTTATAAATACCACAATAGTGGTTAGATAAAGAGGTTAAGAATTTTGAAGCTAGAATTGTTTTTGCTGTGTAACTCAAGACATTTTTATAAACTTGTGCAAGACTACGCTTTTAATTTAAATGCCAGAATAATGTTGATTTAGCTCATGATTCACTGTTGAGGAGTAGCCACGACCTGGTGGGGGCCCCACCAGTGGTCTGGGTGAATATTTAGATAGTTAGCTTGTGTATTCAAGTTGTGCAATTGTCATTTCTTTCATTTTCCATTGTATGTGTTTTTATCATTTTACATGCTGTGTGTTTGTTGTTCATAGCTTAATGGTTTTAATTTCCTTTTTGCAGGTTTCTTGTAAAGGATAGTTGTTAATATGTTGTGTCTTTTTAATTAATTAGTAAATAGCTTGAAAACTTAGCTACTAACCATGTTGTATGATTGAATGCTAGTTTGAATTTATGTAGGTTGAAATAGAATAGTTAAAACAGAGTATTGAGTTAAAACAGAGTATTGAGTTAGTATGGAGTATAGAGTTTCTTTGGAAAAGTTTCGATGGATGAATAGTTGCTAGCTTTGATTTTAATTCTTCGTTTTCTTATCTAGTTTTCTTATTTAGTTTGCTTATCAATTTTCTTGTAGTATGTTAAGGTAGAAGTAGAATTTAAATCATGTTTTTATATGCATTTTAACTTGCAATTTGAATTGTTAATAATAGGATTAGCTTAGTTTATTTTACGAAATTTCCATTCTAGAATTAAATTGCAATTCTAAATAGAAGTTTGAATTTGAGTTTAGTTTTCAGTTATAAGTCTTTAATTGTGTGAATTTGCCTACATTAGCATAAGATTGCATTTGAATTAAGTAGAATTGTGTTTTCTTATTGTTGATGATAAATGCATAAATTGAAAGATCACATGGATTTTCAGGATAGTTGATATTTCTTCTATGATGGCTAAGCTCTCGTTAGATTGGTTGATACATACCTTTAATTTCTCTATAGAAGTTAATATTGAAATTATTCCTCTTGAGCTATCGCTAATCGTTAGATTCCATTCTGATGTCATAAGACATAGAAGACATAATCATCATAATTATATTTGAGGTTTTCTTGTTATTGTAGATTAAGAGTAATTGTTGATTAATCTTTGAATATTGTCATGATGCTTTTAATTCAATAGGTTAAGATTTCCCTTTGCAGATTAGAAGTAATTATATATTTTATCTTAAGAATAGAGTTCACTTGCTTAATAGTTTGATTAGTTATCTTTTGAGTAGTTTTGATTAGTTTACTTGCTGAAGAAGTTTCCATAGGTTAGTTATTTGATTGCTTATTAGTTTACTTGCTGAAGAAGTTTCCATAGGTTAGTTATTTGATTGCTTATTTGTTTACTTCTTGATGCTCATTAATTTGAATAGATTGATTAGATTAGTTTGTTGTTGCTATTGTTCATTAAGTTGAATAGATTAAATAGATGACTTTCTTTTGCTTGTTAGATTGATTAAGTTAACTTGTTCAAAGTAGGGTTTTCATTTGCTTCTTTAGGACAGTTCATCGATCCATTGTTTAAAAGTTGCTTAGGGTAAATAGTTTAAGTTTCTTGATATGGTTTGATCATTGATAGTATTTTCTTAAGTAGATTAGCCCTTAGATAGACCATCTCCTTAGTTAGACTATACTTCCTCTAGCTTTTATGCCTCGACACATATAGTGATACAACTCTAAGTTTAATTACCCCGGGTTGACAATTTAATTGAGGGATTTAGTGCATATAGAACACCCATCATTTTTGGCACCATTGCCAGGGAGTTGTCTTAAGGTAGGAAAATATTTAGGGGATAGATCATTTATGAACCTTAACATTAGTTTGGTGGTGGGGGAACTTTAAGATGAGAGGTAAGAACTTTCACATTTGTTATAGCAGGTTCCCCCAAACCCAATGGTAGTTTTTCTTTTTGTTTGCTTTCATGAACAAACCGAGGGACCCAAAGGGTAGATACATTAAATCCAAATCAGACCTTTCAAACAAGGTTCCTTCCGACCTTTTCGGGGGAAGGAACATTCCACTCATAAACTCCACAGACTCATACCACAAAGCAGGAGCTATCTCGACCCAAAGAGATAAAGCAGTCTCCAAAGAGACTAAAACAAGGAGCACTATAGAACAAAAAATTGAAGCATCGGTAATAGTGGGACAAGCGGAAAGACCACTCGAGTAGAAACAACCAACACAACTTTTTTTTTCTTACCACCATCAGGAGATCCTAACTTTTTAGACATCATAGACCCTGAACAGGTGAATACTTTGTTTGGCAGTTCAACCAACATAATTGTTTCCCAAATTGAAACATAAACTTTGGCACCAATAATATCAACAGGATCGAGTAGAGTCCCAAACATTCAAGCAGTCAGAAGACCTTCCCATCAGAGGGATACCTTTCTTAGACAAGAACCTTGGGATACTTTGTTATCTTCAAGAATAAAACCACCTAGGTACTCTCTTTTTGGAAACCAAACCAGTATGGATGATCAGGAGGATCACAACAATGTAAGACACGAGGAGGGAGAAGAATCTAGAAACCAAACCGAAACTACCTTCGGGTTTCCAATTTTGGACACCACACCGAATGTCAATATGAAAATATTCCCCTGTAAGCAATGCATACCTTTTACGGTAAAAGCAGTGAAGACCCAGATAGCTTCCTATTTGAGTTCGACATCTTGTGTAGGAGATACAACTACTTACGAGATGCCCAGAAACTAAAACTCTTTCCTGCCACCCTCAAGGACTATGCACTAAGATGGTTCATGGGGTTGGGAGAGGCCAGTATTAGGTCTTGGGAAGCCATGAAAGATATATTTCTTAAGAAGTACCAAGACTACTGCAAGACCAAGGAGTCTCGTAATGATATTTTCAAAGTCCAACAGCTAGAAGACGATAATCTCGAGGATTATATGGAATGGTTTGCTTATATCTCATAGAAATCAAAATACCATGACCTTCCAGATGATGCCATTAGGGATCTTTTCCTTAAGGGAATTTCAGAAGAATACCTAGAGATACTTAGCCTGATGGAATTAGGTGATATCTCCCATAAACCATTTACCGAAATATTTGAAATGTGTAAGAATTACTCAAGGAGTAGAGCTAAAACATGGAAGAATGTTCGATATCCTTACAGTAGAAACTTAAAACTGGTTAGTTCATGTGGTATCCCGAGAGTAGAGGTAGGGAACCTTTTAGAGAATTTCAAAACAAATATCTTAAGAATAATAGGTTCCCAGTTGGACAACCTAAAGATTAAAAAGAAACAGGAGGAGGAAAATGCAGCAATGAGCATATTTTTCCCAAGATGCATGAGGAAGAATTCCTCAAGGGAATGCCCATTAGATAACATTTCAGTTTGTGGCTTCTGCAAAGAAGACCACTCAACTGAGAAATTTCCATCATTTCCCGGTCTGCTGGTCATCTATTGAAGTGGGGATCCCGGGGAATCCTCTTATGCACCTAGGAGGACATGGCAACCTAGGAATCAACCTGCATACCCGGATCCACAGCCTCAAGTTCCACCTTATTATCAACAACCACAACAGTGGAACACACCAAGTTGGAAAAAATGGTCTACATAGTACCAACATCCTTGGCTACAAGGATGGAGAGGAGGGAATAACCAAGGGAACCCTCCAACTCCACTTGTACCTATGCCAAACCATCCTTCCCCTCAGTTTCCACCAAACATCCCACAACTTCTTCCAGGTATTGTTCCACCACACTTACCTCCTATTCCACAACAACTGCAACAATATCAGAATGCAAGCTCCCCAAGACAAAAATTATTACCAGCACAACCAGTTCCCAATCCCAATAATAATCCCACTCAATCTCTTCACAATGTTGAGATGCAAGCCTTCCCAACATATGTTATTTATCCTATTCCATTGCAGGAGATTCAACTAAGGTTGGGAAAAGTTCTGGACAGGTTGAGACCTTCAGTAGTCATCCAGGAAGAAGAAGAAGAGGAAACCCCCAAACAACCCATGGATGACACTAGGTGGGAAGATGTTATTATTCCTAAGGACCAAGAACCCAAGCTTCCCCAAAATGAACCTTCACAAATTACTAAGGCCCCTCCTTATCCAGAAAGATTGGTAATCGAGAAACCTACCACCCGACTAGAATTTGACATCTTGAATGAATTGAAGAATATTTGTGTCAATATTCCCTTGCTACAATCCATTAAGGATATTCCAATCTATAGTAAGGTGGTCAAATAATTGTGGATTAAGAAGCCAAGGAGGAAGCAGAAGGATCCTCCAACAATACATTTGATAGGAGAACTTTCAGAGTACATATCATAACAGTCTAAGGTAGAAAAATATGGGAGCCTAAGAAACCCCGTAGTGACCATAACCATTAATGAGGTTTCCATTGGGAACACTCTCATAGACCTAGGGGTAGCCATTAATGTTATGACCATTACTACCTTGGAGGAATTACAGTTAAAACCTCTTCTTAGGCCTACCCCAACCATTTTGGAATTAGCAGATAAGACTAAGGTTATACCTGAAGGAATTTTGGATGATATCATAGTTACTTTAGCCTCATGGGAGTACGCAGTATACTTTCTGGTCATCCACTCAAAGGATCCTACCAAAGGCCATCCCGTTATTTTGGGAAGACCTTGGTTAGCCACAACCAATGCATTTATCGACTGTAGGGAGGGAGAAATGACCATCTCAAATGGACTCTCTATCCAAAAGCTCACCATATATCCACCAACCCAACCTATCATGGAGAATCTATGGTGACTTGAATGTCCATACAAGAATGAGGACTGGGAAGAACCTATGTTTCCAAGTGATCATTCATGGGCACTTCAAGAGCACACAACGAAGAATGTGCTAAACCATTTTATTTCTGCTATCACGTGTGTTGATTTTCCAGAATATTTTAACCAATTCGAGTACATGTTTAGGGAATAATTTCAGGAATAATTGGACCCATCGGTTTCGTACCTAACATATTTTATCTTTGAGATAGACGAGTCTACCACATCTTATACCATTCCATATGAGATTAGTTCAGGGAAATTTCTACACATAAACTCCGGACTAAATGCAGACCAACAAAAAAAGTTAGTGAGTATCCTTAAAAACAATCAAGGGAATTTGCTCGAGAATACATTGACATGAAGGGTATACACCCTGACACATGCATTCATCGCATATATACCTAGGGGGAAGTAACACTTGTTAGGAAACCCCAGAGAAGGATGAACCCAACACTCAAGGATATAGTAAAATAGGAGATCCAAAAGTTATTAAATGTTGGATTCATTTATCCCATCTCTGAAAATAAATGGGTATCCCTGTTTGTAGTGGTCCCAAAGAAAGTGTCCGAGAAATGGAGAATTTGTGTTGATTTTCGAGAGCTTAACAAGTCCACTTTGACGGATTATTTTACCCTTGCTTTCATTGACCAAGTTTTGGATACCCTGTTTGGAAATAAATATTTCTCCTTTTTAGATGGATATAGCGGGTACAATCAGATTTTCATAGCACCTGAGGATCAGGGCAAGACTACCTTTACTTGTCCTTGGGGCACCTATGCCTATAGGGTCTTACCATTTAGATTGTGTAATGCTCCTGCTAAATTTCAACGAGCAGTACTAGGGATATTTGATGATCTTATTCATGATTGTGTGGAGGTATACATGGATGACTTCACAGTATATGGCAGTACTTACCAGGAAGCCTTAGATAACTTAGAAAAAGTCTTTATCAGATGCTAAGAAATTAACCTGTCTTTAAGTCATGAAAAATGTAAAATGTTGTTGACTGAAGGAGTGGTTCTAGGACATCATGTTTCATCTAAAGGGATTAAAGTCGATCCTGCTAATATTGAGGTCATCGTTAGACTTCCATCCCCCAAGAATCAGAAAGAGGTGAGAATATTTCTTGGACATTGTTGTACTGCTTATATGTTTAGTATAATGCACTCATTAATTATGAATCCGGGATTCGTAATCAACAGAGTTACAAGACACCAGTAAGAAAGGTAATTCTAATGTCATGAGTATAGAGCTATTCTAGATTATGTATGCTGGGAACAAAACAAACTGGCAAACTGAAACACACTTTGGTTGTCTTTCACAGAGAGGCTATCTACTCCATTATGGCACATGCAAGTATGAGATGGAGTTCTTTTGACAGATCAACTCTGTTGTCTGACCCAAAAAACTAACTATGCAATCACACTTCTGAAAGGAAATCACACATCAATCATCAAGACATAGCATGGGTAGTTCAATAGTCAATATATTGAGTATGCTGTGGTTCACAATGTGTTGTTGTGAACTTCAATAGTTCTCCTGCAAATATGTCTAACTATTGCTACCAACATTCATGTCTATGAAACAAAATCAAATTCATAAAAATAGAGCATATGCAAAACAGAGTGAGTAAATCTCTCTAAACGATCATATAATTAAAATTATAGT
>ML782618.1:306552-316675 GCA_009831015.1 Picea engelmannii
GACACAAAGTGCATGAGGATGAAGCAACAACAAACTATCCTAACATAGCCTTGCTAAAACATTTATGATTCAATACTCATCCAACAATTGTCTTGGGTACGATCTGGAGCTAAACTTGGTACATACGGCTTCCTGAATTGGTACCAGATCGTAACAGGTAGATGGTACCATATCCGAACAGTGCACAAATGGTGGTACCAGATCACGATAGTCCACGGTCGTTGGTACCGAATCGCGACAGTGGAGATTCAATATTGGATCTGCATAGAAGGTGCGCTTGGTACCGGATTCAGATAGTGGCAATTTGGTGCACAAGTACCAGATAGCTGAGCTGGTACATGAAGGCTGGATTTATCTAGAGGTCAAATATTATACATGGAAAATTGAAGCATTAGTACATGAAACATTTAATCTCTTAGCTCAATAATACCACAAAAATGCATGAATTAATTATACTTTACCTTATGACCTTATCAACGAATAATGATAGTGTTCTCAGTCGTTTACCCAAGCTTAGGTAAGCCAAAAAGGTATAGATGAGGAGTAAAATAGGGTAGTGGGGATGCCAATTTAGAGGCTCAACAAACATGCCGGATATTACTGACGATTTATTGAAAATTTCACAAAGATTGTTGCACCTATGTTTGGATTGTTAATAAAAGATGTTGATTTTGTTTGGATTGAGCAATGTCAAACTACCTTTGAAACCCTGAAAGCTAAGTTGTCTATGGAACTAGTTCTTAGAAGGCCCAATTGGGCTCTCCCATTTCATATATCCACTGATGCCTTCGACGCTACAATATGAGGAGTATTAGGGTAGAAAGAAGACAAGAAACCCTATGCCATTTATTTTGTGAGCAAGAACTTGTCCCCTGCCAAGTTAAACTATACAGTTATCGAGAAGGAATTCTTTGCAGTAGTTCATGCTATCAATAAGTTTCACCACTAGATCATAGGTTACGAAGTATTTGTACACAGAGATTATTCCACCATTAGATTTCTCATGAATAAACCCATAACTAATGGCCGAGTGACTAGGTGGCTCCTGCTATTGCAAGAGTTTAATATCACCGTGCTTGACCGACCTGGAAAGGAGAATTTGGTAGCTGATTTTATTTCACGCATAAAAAATGAGGATGATGATATTCCCATTGATGATAGTTTCCCAGATGAGCACCTTTTTTCCCTCTCTGTAAATACCCCATGGTTTGCAGATATGGAAAACTATTTGGCTACTAGGAAGTTACCGTCTCATTTTTCACCTCATGAAAAGCGTAGAATTATTACACAAAGTGCCAATTAATATTGGTTTTTCCATGACCTTTTTCATACAGGTCCAGATTTGATTATTCGTAGATGTGTCCGAGAAGAAAATATACCAGACCACCTGGGCTAATAGGCTTCTAGTGGCTTGTGGGCATATCAGACCACCTAGAGAAACACCAATGGGCATACCACTTATGATCTAGTGTATGGGAAACAAGTACTTCTATCGATAGAATTCCAAGTGGGGACCTTCCGTATTGCCGCAAAATTGGGATTAAACTTAGATGAGGCTCAGAAACAACGATCCCTACAATTAAATGAGTTGGATGAGATCAGGCAAGATGCTATCCAACGAAAAATATTAGTCCAAAACCATAGGAGCAAGTGGCATGACACGTTTATTAACAAAAAACACTTCCAACTCGGTGATTGGGATTTGTTGTTTGAATCCCGATTTAAAAATTTCAAAGGCAAACTCACCACTCGATGGTTGGGTCCTTACGAGGTAGTCATCGTATATGACAATGGAGCTGTGAAAATCAAAACAATTGACGATTGACAAGTCTCCTTTGTAGTAAACAGACATCGACTCAAACTTTATCACATGCTCATTTCCAAAGAAGATTTTCTACAGGTCATGTCAACTGACAAGACATTGGCCTTAGTAGATGGGGAAGTCCCTCCTTATTCTTGAATGTTTTCTAAATTTTCGACTGTACATATGTAAATAATTTTGAATTTTGTTGATAAATAATTCTAGAGATTTTTGTAGGTATTTATTTCACTGGGAATAGACAATTTCAAAGAGATTTAAAGGAAGGATTTTTCTTCAAAATATTACTATACTTGAACCTTGTTTCCTGTCAAGCATCAATTGCATAATGACTTGTTGTAATTAGCCATATTTTTGCAAACATTTTCATCTTTTTTTTTTCTCAAGGCATCTTAAATAACAACTGCTCTTAAGCCTTCACCACTATATAAGGAAGTGATATCGTAACCATCAAGCTTAGAGGTCACTTGTACAGTTTCCCCAAGAACCCTGAGTAAGTGAGTAAAGTATATTTATTAAAGAGTAACAAGGAGGTCTGATTAGCAGTTAGCCATGGAAACATCAAAAAAAAGGGAAGAAAGTGAGTTGAGCCTAAAGATACCTTTCTGTTCTTTCCCAATGGTACCATCAACTACACACTAAAAATGCTTGATTATATCACATCTTTAGATAGGCTAAGTCCGCTTAAGTACCCCTTACATCAGGACAATCAATAAGGAATGTATAATGGAAAGTCATCCTCTAACATAAATACCATCCCAATTGAAAAAAAGAGGAAAAGTTGTTTTCAGCACTGCCCCCCATCTTCTTGCACAAAAAAATCTTATACTAATATTGTTGGGCTCGCGATTTGGTTAATTTAATGATGATGATTAGATCCTTTTTGACTAATATTGTATGTGTATTTTCCTCTTTTGAAGAAGTTTTGAAGGATTTTTGTATCAAATCACCATAGCTTATACCAGGTACGTATGGTTGATGTTTTATGATGGTTTCAAGTGTAATTCAACATGTTTTAATGATTCCAAGAAGCTAATTTGCGATCTATGTGTCACAAGTAAAAATCGCATGGTTTTTTTCCATCCGATACTCCATCCGGTACTGCATCTAGTACTCCATCCGACATTGCATCTGACACTCCATCCTTCACTAAACTGTGGGTGAGTTGGCGGTTGTTATATAGACAACCAATGATGGGAAAACTGGCGATATGGGTTTTTCTTGTGATCGTGGCCTCCAACTATTGAGCTTCTGACAACTTGGATTGGGTTGTTATATCGGGCGTTGATTGGCTCACTTAGTTTCTAGAATCCACCGATGGTTAAAACACATTAAGTGTAATTTACTGTTTTTAGAGGAGGTAGACCCTTCCAGTGGTTGACCTCTCAGCTTTTAACCTCTATAAATACCACAATAGTGGTCAGACAAATAGCTAAGGATTTTTAAGTTTAGAATCGTGAAGCTAGCATTGTTTTTGTTGTTTCAAGACATTTTCATAAACTTGTGTAAACTGTGTTTTTAATTTAAAATGCTGAAATCGTGTTGTTTGAGCTCGTGATCCACTGTTGAGGAGTAGCCATGACTTGCTGGGGGGCCCACCAATGGTCTGGGTGAATATTTAGTTAGTTAGATTGTGAATTCAAGTAGTGTAATTGTTTTTTCTTTCATTTCCTATACATGAGTTTTATCATTTTTACTTACTGTGTAATTGTTGTTCATAGCTTAATTGTTTCAGTTTCTTGTTGCAGGTTGATTATGAAGGATAGTGTTAATATGCCATGTCTATTTAATAAAATAGGAAACAAGCTTAAGCTTAAGCCACTAACCCCTGTGTGTAATTAGATGATAGTTAGAATTTCTGTACGCTGAAATAGAATTTAAAATAGAGTTAAAACAGAGTTAAAACAAAGTATTTAGTTAATGGTTTCTTTGACAAGGTTTCGATAGATGATTAGTTGTTAGCTTTGAATTTAGTTTTCAATTTGCTTATCTAGTTTGCTTAATTAGTTTGCTTATTAATTCCTTTGTCATATGCTGAAATAGAAATAGGTTTTGAGTTATGTTTTTATGAGTATTTCCCTTCACAATTTAAATTGTTAAAAATAAGATTAGTTTAATTTACTTTATGCAATTTCCATTCTAGATCTAGATTGCAATTTCAATTCAAAGTTTTCTTTTGAGTTTAGTTCTTAGTTATAAATCTCTATTAGTTTGAATTTGTTACATTAGCATAGGAGTACATTTGAATTGGGTAGAATAGTGTTTTCATATTGTTGATGACTAATGCACAAATTAAAGAATCACATGGATTTTCAGGGTAGTTGTTGTTTCTTTTATAATGGCCAAGTTCTCATTAGATTGCCTAATTCATACCTTTCACTTTGCTATAGAAGTTAATATTGAGTTTATCCCTCTTGAGTTATCATTAGTTGTTAAATGCCATCGTGATATCATAAGACACCAGAGACATAACCATCAACACTATATTTGAAGTTTTCTTTCTTTCGTAGATTAGAGAATATTTTTCTTGTTATTGTAGATTAAAGAGTAGTTGTTGATTGAATTTTATTGTCATGATGCCTTCAATTCAATAGGTTAATATTTCCTTTTATAGATTAGAAGTAATTATGAAGTTTATCTTAAGAATAGAATTCACTTGCTTATTAATTTGATTAGTTGTTTGTTGAGTAGTTTTGGTTAGTTTACTTGCTGCATAAGTTTCTATAGGTTAATTATTTGATTTCTTATTAGTTTGCTTGCTGAATATGTTTTCATAGGTTAGTTTGAATAGGGTAGTTGCTTGCTTGTTTAGATTTTTTAATAGGATACTTTCTTGTTTGTTCATTTGCTTACTTGTTGCTGGTCATTGAATTTGAATAGATTAATTAGATAGTTTGATTTTTGTAATGATTAAGTTAATTTTCTTAAAGTAGGGTTTTCATTTTCTTTCTTAGGACAATCTATTGATCCATTGTTCAAAATTTACTTAGGGTAAATGATTTAAGTTCCTTGATAGGGTTTGATCATTAATAGTCTTTGCTTGAATAGATTAGTTCTCAGATAGCCCATTTCCTTAGTTATACTATACTACCTCTAGCTTTTCTTCCTTGGAACATATAGTGCTACAACTCTAAGTTTACTTACCCTGGGTTGACAATTTAATTGAGGGTTTTTAGTGCATATAGAACAACCATCATTTTTGGCGTCATTGCCGGGGAGTTGTCTCAAGGTAGGAAATAGTTAGGAAATAGATCACTTCTAAACCTTAGCATTAGATTAATGGTGGGGGAACTTTAAGACGAGAGGTAAGAACCTGCACATCTGTTATTGCAGGTTCCCCCAAACCCAATGGTAGTTCTTTATTTTTTTGTTTTCTTTCATGAACAGATCTATGGACCCAAAAGGTAGATACATTAAATCTAAATCAGAACTTTCAACCAAGGTTCCTTCTGACCTTTTTGGAGGAAGGAACATTCCACTTATAAACTTCGCAGATTGATACCAAAAAACAGGAACTAGCTCAACCCAAAGAGATAAAGAAGTCTCCAAAGATACTAAAATAGGGAGCACTATAGAACAATAAGTTGAAGCATCAATAATAGAGGGACAGGATGCAAGACCACTCAAGCCTTCCGCAGAACCAAACAATACAACCTTTGTTTTCTTACCACCATCAGGAGATCCTAGTTTTGAAGACATCATAGACCCTGAACAGGTGAATACCTTGTTTGGTAGTTCAACCAATATAATTGTCTCTCAAATTGAGACATAAAATTTGGCACCAATAATCTCAACCGACTCGAGTAGAGTCCCAGACATCCAAGCAGTAGGAAGACCTTTCCAACATAGGGAAACCTTGTTCTCTTCAAAGATAAAACCAAATGGGTACTCTCTTTTTGGAAACCAAACCAGTATGGATAATCATGAGGATCACAATAATGTAAGACACGAGGAGGGAGAAGAAGCTGGAAACCAAATCAAAACTACTTTCAGGTTTCCAATTTTGGACACCACACCGAATGTCAATATGAAAAATATTCCCCTCTCAACACTGCCCACCTTTTATGGTAAAAGAAGTGAAGATTCATATACCTTCTTATTTGAATTCAACATCTTGTGTAGGAGATACAACTACTTACAAGGTGCCTAGAAACTAAAACTCTTTCCTGCCACCCTCAAAGACTCTGCACTAAGATGGTTCATGGGGTTGGGAGAGTCCAGTATTATGTCTTGGGAAGCCATGAAATATATATTTTTTAAGAAGTACCAATGCTACTGCAAGACCAATGAGTCTCGCAATGATATTTTTCAAAATCCAACATTTAGAAGACGAGAATCTCAAGGATTATATGCAACGGTTTGGTTATATCTCCCATAAATCAAAATACCATGACCTTCTAGATGATGCAATTAGGGTTCTCTTCCTTAAGGTAATTTCAGAGGAATACCTAGAGATACTTAACCCGATGGAATCAGGTGACATCTCCCATAAACCATTTGCCAAAATCTGCGAGATGTGTAAGAATTACTCAAGGAGTAGAGCTAAAACAAGAAATAATGTTCGAGACCCTTATAACAAAAACTTAAAACCAATTAGTCCAGGTGGTATCACAAGAGCAGAGATAGTGAACCTTTTACAAAATTTCAAAACATATATCTTAAGCACAATAGGTTCCCAATTGGACACCCTTAATATTAAAAAGAAACAGGAGGAGGAAAATGCAACAATGAGCATATATTGCCCAAGATGTAGGAGGAAGCATTCATCAAAGGAATGCCCATTAGATAAAATTTTAGTTTGTGGCTTCTGCATGAAAGACCACTCAACTAAAAAATGTCCATCATTGCCTGGTTTATTATCCATCTATAGAAGTGGGGATCCTCAGGGTTCCTCTTATGCACCTAGGAGGCCATAGTAGCCTAGGAACCAACCTACATACCTAGATATACAACCTCAAGTTCCACCCTATTATCAACAACCACAACAATGGAACTCAACAAGTTGGAAAAACTGGTCTACACAATACCAACATCCTTGGCTTCAAGGATGGATAGGAGGACATAACCAAGGTAACCCTAAAGCTCCACCTGTCCCTATGTCCAACCATCCTTACCCTCAGTTTCCACCGAAGACTCTACAACTTCTGCCAGGTTTTGTTTCACCACCTTTACCTCCTATTCCACAACAACAACTGCAAAAATATCAGAGTGCAAGCTCCCCAAGACCGACATTGTTACTGACACAACCAGTGCCCAATCCCAATAATAAGCCCACTCAACCTCTTCACAATTTTGATATGCAGGCCTTCCCAACATATGTTATTACTCCCGTTCCATTATAGGAGATTCAACTAAGATTGGGAAAATTTCTGGACAGACAAAGATCTTCAGTAGTCATCCAGGAAAAAAAGAAGAGGAAACCACCAAACAACCCACGTATGACACTAGGTGGGAAGACATTATTATTCCTAAGGACCAAGAACCCAAGCTCCCCCAAAATGAACCATCACAAATTACGAAGGCCCCTCCTTATCCATAAATATCAGTGATCGAGAAACCTACCACTCAACGAGAATTTGACATCTTGAATGAATTGAAGAATATTTGTGTCAAGATTCCCTTGGTTCAAGCCATTAAGGATATTCCAATCTACAGTAAGGTGGTCTAAGAATTGTGTATTAAGAAGCCAGGTAGGAAGCAAAAGGACCCTCCTACAATACATTTGATAGGAGAACTTTCTGAGTACATATCAAAGCAACCTAAGCTAGCAAAATATGGGAAACCAGGAAACCCCGTAGTGACCACAACCATTAAGGAGGTTTCCATTGGAAACACTCTCATAGACCTAGGGGAAACCATCAATGTTATGGCCGTTACTACCTTGGAGAAACTATAGTTAAAACCTCTTCTTAGACCTACCCCAACCATTTTGGAATTAGCATATAAGACCAGGGTTATACCTAAAGGAATTTTGGATGATATCATAGTTACTTTAGCCTCATGGGAGTACCCAGTAGACTTTTTGGTCATCCACTCAAAGGATCCTACCAAAGGCCATCCCATTATTTTGGGAAGACCTTGGTTAGCCACAACTAATGCATTTATTATCTGTAGAGAGGGAGAAATGACCATCTCAAATGGACTTTCTATCTAGAAGCTCACCATATACTCTCCAACCCAACCTATCATGGAGAATCTATGGTGGCTTGAATTTCCATATGAGAATGAGAACTGGGAAGAACCTGTATTGCCAAGTGACCATGCCTGGGCACTTCAGGAGCACACAACAAAAAATGTGCTAAACCAATTTATCTCTGCTATCATGTGTGTTGATTTTCCACAATATTTTCCCCAATTTGAGTACATGTTTGGGGAAGAATTTTAGGAACAATTGGACCCATTGGTTTGGCCTCTGACTTATTTTATCTTCAATATAGATGAGTCTGCCACATTTTATACCATTCCCTACGAGATTAGTCTAGGGAAATTTCTACACATAAACTCCGGACTAAATGCAGACCAAAAAAATTAGTTAGTAAGTATCCTTAAAAACAAACAAGGGCATTCACCCGAGAATACACTGACATGAAGGGTATACACCCTGACACATGCATTCATCGCATGTGTACCCAGGGGGAAGTAACACCTATTAGGAAACCCCAGAGAAGGATGAACCCAACACTCAAAGATATAGTAAAAGAGGAGATCCAAAAGTTATTAAATGTCGGATTTATTTATCCCATATCCGACTGTAAGTGGGTATCCCCGCTTGTAGTGGTTCCAAAGAAAGTGACAGGGAAATGGAGGATTTGTGTTGATTTCCGGGAGCTCAACAAATTCACTCTGAAGGATTACTTTCATCTTCTTTTCATTGACCAAGTTTTGGATACCCTATCTGGGAAGAAGTATTTCTCCTTTTTAGATGGATATAGTAGGTATAATAAAATTCTCATAGCACCCAAGGATAAGGGCAAGACTACATTTTTGTCCTTGGGGCACCTATTCCTATAGGGTCTTACCATTAAGATTGTGTAATTCTCTTGCCACATTTCAACGAGTAGTATTAGGGATATTTTCTGATCTTATTCATGATTTTGTGGAGGTATACATGGATGAATTCATAGTATATGGAAAAACTTACTAGGAAGCCTTAGATAATTTAGAAAAAGTCCTTATCAAATGCCAAGAAATGAACCTGTCTCTAAGTCATGAAAAATCCAAAATGTTGTTGACTGAAGGAGTGGTTCTAGGACATCATGTTTCATCTGAAGGGATCAAAGTCGATCCTGTAAAGATCAAAGTCATCGTTAGAATTCCACCACCCAAGACTCAGAAAGAGGTGAGAATCTTTCTTGGACATGCCGGATACTACTGGCGGTTTATTTAAAATTTCACAAAGATTGTTGCACCTATATTTGGATTGTTAATAAAGCATGTTGATTTTCTTTGGAATGAGCAGTGTCAAACTGCCTTTGAAACCCTCAAAGCTAAGTTGTCTATGGCACCTGTTCTTAGAGGGCCCAATTGGGCTCTCCCATTTCACATATCCACGGATGCCTCCAACACTGCAATAGGAGGAGTATTAGGGCATAAAGAAGACAAGCAATCCTATGCCATTTATTTTGTGAGCAAGAACTTGTCCCTTGCCGAGTTAAACTACATAGTTACCAAGAAGGAATTCTTGGCAGTAGTTCATGCTATCAATACATTTTGTCATTACTTTACAGGTTACGAGGTAATTGTACATACATATCATTACGCCATTAGGTTTCTCATGAATAAACCCATAACTAATGGCCAAGTGACTAGGTGGCTCTTGCTATTGCAATAGTTTAATATCACCGTACTTGATCGACCTGGAAAGGATAATTTGGTAGCTGATTTTCTTTCATGAATAAAAAATAAGGATGATGATATTCCCATAGATGATAGTTTCCCAGACGAGCACCTTTTTCACTTTCTATAAATACTCCATGGTTTGCAGATATGGAAAACTATCTGGCTACTAGGAAGTTACCTTCTCATTTATCACCTCATGAAAAACATATAATTATCACACAAAGTTCCAAGTACTCTTGGGTTGGTCTTGACCTTTTTCTTACAGGTCCTGATTTGATTATTCGTAGATGTGTCCAAGAAGATGAGATACCAAAAATACTACGAAGTTGTCATGATGGACCATGTGGTGGCCATTTTTCTGACAAACGTACAACATATAAGGTGTTACATGCAAGTTACTATTGGCCTAGCATTTTCAAAGATGTTGTCAAGTATGTGAGGAGTTGTGTGTTAAGAACCAAATAT
>ML782618.1:320841-333657 GCA_009831015.1 Picea engelmannii
TTAAATGCATTCTCCAATGATTTGGGTTCCCAAAGGCGAACCTCATGTTGAATGTTATCCTTTAAAGTTCCTATGAATACATCAATCAAGTGCTCAACTAGAATATCAATTACCTTCATATTCAATCTTTGGAAGTTCTCAATGTGCTTGGTAACTGAACCCTTTTGCTTGAGATTTATCAATTGGCTAAAGAAGGTATTGCTCCTTGTATCCTCATAGTGTGCTATCATTTCTTCTATGAAAATTGTCCAAGTGATGAGTGATTTGTGAGAACAAAGCAATCGATACCATACAAATTGATTAGGTTCTAAATATAAAGAAGCAATTCGTACCTTTTTTGTATGTGACACATTATGTAGATCAAAGAATTGCTCCATTTGAAGCATCCATGTGATTGGGTCCTTTCCATAAAACTTCCTCATATCGATCTTAGGAATGTGGTTGGTCTTCAACCCAAAGTTGGAGTTTCTCCATTCTTGATTCACCTTCCTTGTGTCCTCATCATGAATTTCATGGGATGCATTTTCAGTTTCAGGTGTCTTCTCTGTTACGAATTGTTTCAATACTTCCATGATCTCCTCTTTTAAACCATCCATTTTTTCCTCCAACTTAGCTTCCATCTTGTAGTTCATCTTTTGTTACTTTATTCTTTTGTAAATAATTTATGTCCCTACACATTTCTTCACCTTCATCAAGAGTCCAAGTAGGATTGTCTGGAGGCTTATTTGGTGTAGAAATTCCCTTTTTGGGTGGAATGTTGGCCAAGTATCACTTTTGAACCTTGATTTTGAGGTGGTTCTTCTAGACAATCTTTCTTCTGTTGTATCTCCCAAGTTTTGGTCCTTCTGGGTATGAAAATTTATTTTATGTAGTTCTGTGATATTTCTTCTTTGCAATTCCACAGGTCTGATCAAAATTGGATGTGCCAAGTGGAATTTACGGTAACTTCCCCACAACTTGCTGATTTTTGGCCTTTCAAGGAGATCTCACTTGTATAGCGTGCCCCACACAAAATAAATTACATAAAATTCTGAAACTTGTACGAAAAATACTACAGAATGTCCATGATCCAATGAAACCAGTCCCACTCAATTTGGATACTCTAGGAAGAAGTTATGATTGTTTTACCTGGAACACCTTCTTGAGACTAGTCAATAGGACTAGTTAGATATCCTATCTTCCACAGGGTGTATCTACAAATTTAATATGACCCAGAAGATGAAATTTTTACCACAGATACATTACTAATTTTTGTGAATATCCTCCATATTTCAAGGTCTGAAACGTTACAAAAATTTGTTTATAGCAAAAATTATGCAATGGCTCAGTTCAGGATGATTCCAAAACCCTATACTGTACAAGTTGTATCGCCGAAAGTATAAGGCATCAGGAGCTGGAATTTTAACCCAACATACCTTGATCTGTCTAATAAA
Organism: Picea engelmannii; assembly: GCA_009831015.1. Classification (NCBI taxonomy): domain Eukaryota; kingdom Viridiplantae; phylum Streptophyta; class Pinopsida; order Pinales; family Pinaceae; genus Picea; species Picea engelmannii. The sequence goes on from ML782618.1 coordinate 322,275, forward strand.
TATCTTCCAAGCCGTTCCTTCTGAAACGTTGTAGAAACAAATTTATAGCAAAAATTCCAAGGTGTCTTAGATGCAGCAGCGAAACCCCAAGACCTTGAGCTCTGATACCATATGTTAAGAACCAAATATCAATATAGCATAGAAAAACCTCATAAAAAGTACTAAAATCCTTGAAAAAGAGATAATTTTAGATAATAAGCCTCCTCGAGGGGACAACCTCCTTTTACCCCACTTAAAAGTTCAAGTACAAGATGATTCCAAATGAAAATGCCTCCTTGGTATATATAGGAGACTAGGAGGTATAATTACAGCTAATGGAATAAAGATGACATAAATAAAATAACATTACTAATGTAATATGCCCCAATTAAGGGGCAATGAGCCAATATTAGGGCTTAACATTGTGATAGTTGTCAAAGGATAGGAATATCTATGTCAGCTGACGAAATGCCCTTCTGTGCCCAAGTTATGATCGAGCCTTTTGAGAAATGGGCCCTTGACTTTGTAGGGCTAATTTCACCCATGTCTCATAAGAAAAACTATATTTTGGTTTGTATAGATTATGTCACCAAGTGGGTAGAGGCAAAATCCCTATTTAGGGCTACATAAAAATCTGTTGTCGAATTTATCTATGAAGAAATATTTACCCACTTCGGTGTTCCCCATGAAATTGATACAGACCAAGGCACTCAATTCAATTCCAAGTTGATGAGAGAACTAAAAGAGAAATATTTGATTAAACACTATAAATCTTCTCCATACTACCCACAAGCTAATGGTTAGGTAGAGTCTACAAAAAACATTCTGGAAGCTATCTTAACCAAGACTATTCAATTACATCATCGGGATTGGATTGATAGGCTTCTAGAGGCTTTGTGGGCATATCAGACCACCTGGAGAAACACCACTGGGCATACCCATTATGAGCTAGTATACGGGAAACAAGTACTACTACCAATAGAATTTCAAGTAAGGACCTTCTGTATTTCTACAGAGTTGGGATTAAACTTAGATGAGGTTCAGAAACAACAAGCCCTACAACTAAACGAGTTGGATGAGATTAGGGAATATGATATCCAACGAACAATGTTAGTCCAAAACCATAGGAGCAAGTGGCATGACAAGTTTATTAAGAAGAAACACTTCTAACCTAGTGATTGGGATTTTTTGTTTGACTCTCGATTTAAAGCCTTCAAAGGCAAAATCACCACTCAGTGGTTGGGTCCTTACGAGGTAGTCACTGTATATGACAATGGAGTTGTGAAAATCAAAACAATTGACAATGGACAAGTCTCCTTTGTAGTAAATGGACACTGATTCAAACTTTATAACAGGTCCATTTCCAAAAAAGATTTTATGCAGGTCATGTCAACTAACAAGGCATTGGCCTTAGTAGATGGGGAAGGCCCCCTTTGTTCTTGAATGTTTTCTAAATTTTCCACTGTACATATGTAAATAATTTTGAATTTTGTTGATAGACAATTCTAGAGATTTTTGTAGGTATTTATTTCACTAGGAGTAGATAGTTTCAAGGAAATATAAAAGAAGGATTTTTTTTCAAAATATTTCTATCCTTGAACCTTGTTGTCTGCTAAGCATCAAATGAATAATGACTTGCTGTAATTAGCCATATTTTTTTAAATATTTTCATATTCTTTTTCTCAAGGCATCTTAAATAGTAGCTTCTCTTGAAAACCTTCACCACTATATAAGGAAGTGATAACGTAACCATCAAGCTAAGAGGTCACTCGTATAGTTTTCCCAAGAAACTTGAGTAAGTGAGTAAAGTATATTTATTAAAGAGTAATAAGGAGGTTTTATTAGCGGTTAGCCATGTAAACATCAAAAAAGGGAAGAAAGTGAGTTGCACCTAAAGATACCTTTCTGTTCTTTCCCAATGGTACCATCCACTACACACTAAAAATTCTTGACTATATCATATCTTTAGATAGGATACGTCCGCTTAAGTACCCCTTACATCAGGACAATCACTAAGGAATATATAACATAAAGTCATCCTCTAACATAAATACCAGCCCAATTGAAAAAAGAAGAAGAAGAAGAAAAAGTTGTTTTCAGAGTTGTTCCCCCATCTTCTTGTACAAAGAAATCTTATACTAAAATATTAAAATATGGAGGGCTAGTCTCTAAGGGTGTGAGAGGATAACCTGCCGGGATACTGAACATGTCTACTGGTAGCGGGTACTGGCCTGTGGTATGACTAGGTAAACCCGCCGGAGTACTGAACATGCTTGCTGGCAGCGGGGCATTCTACCTAGCAAGGATGATGATCTGACAAAAAAATAAATAAGAAATTTAAACTTGTCTTGATGTATGGAATTACTTGTAGACAAAGATGACATGAAGTATGTATGGTTAAGTTAAGGTTAATGAACTCCATAAATTTTCCATTGGGAACTAACTTGGAGACTATCTTGAAACTCTATCGCCTACCTCTTCTTATCTATATATAGGATCTCTTATCCTATAGGTGGGGCCATCTTCTAACCATCTCATTAGACCAATATGTTAAATTTATCTCTACACTTAACAAGCTGTAAATCTTTGGCTATTGGGAGAATTGACTGGTTTCCTATATTTTTGATTGTAAAGTGTCACAATACTTAGGTGTGGGGGAGGGATTTCATGAGTTGAAAAATGATAACACTGCCTAGAAGAAATAAAATCTTTGTAAATTTTTTTGTGTATTGTTTTCATGATACAGGCTATTACATCAACAATTATTTTTATTTTTGAAATGCTAATTCCCTGTGTGTTATAAATTGTTGTACATTTCCTTAACAGACCACTTAACTGGTTTATTTTCGTTACAGTCTGTCCACTACAAAATTGATATTACATGTCTTATGTGAGATAAAGGAATTGATCGAGTAAGCATGGTGGAAAAATAAATAATAATGAAACACTCTGCCTCTGCTCGTATTCACTGTGACTATCAAATCATTCTAAGACTGCATGTTGTCCATTATAGGAGGAATACAATTGCATTTCGCACAGAGGTACGATATGGAGTACCATATGGAGTGCCATATGGAGTGTCATATAAGGTGCCATTTCAAAGACCATATGAGGTGCCAAAAAAAGTGCCATATGAAAGTATACATCAGTAACTGTCCACAATTTCAGGTAACCAGGAATCAATTGCATTTATTTGAATTAGTTCATGGAAATTAAGATTAAATGATGCAATCCTTAGACATTTTTATGATCAAATTTCCAAGTCAAATACTTGGACATTGATCTAACCTATTCATCATTTCAATTTCCTCCCAAATCATGCCTTCAAATTTGGAATCGACTCTCACACATGGCAAGTCGTGGGTGTGATTTCATTGATGAATGCAACCATTCCACCCTAGGCGCACTAAAAAATGGAGGGATCGATCAATTTGGTTATCCCATTTATTCCTCACACTCTCCCTCTTCTCATTTCGTTTGCCCCTATTTAAACTCGCTCAACCTCTATCTCATTTCATTCACCTCTGTTTAATTGTGCTCAACCTCTGTCTAATCGTGCCCATCCTCAACCCGATCGCGCCTGTCCTCTATCGAATTTCATCCTCTGACCATTTTTACCACACTGTCATCATGACCAAGAGGTATGATCCATCCTCCTATGCTGACCTCTTCACCATCCTTGAGTTCTCACAGTGTAGGGAATTGTTCCTTTGCATAGGCTGGGGGCATTTTTGTCTCACTTGCAGGGCCACAACGATGAAATTTCAATGCAATTCTCCCTTGGTTTTGATGGAAAGAAAGCGTGTGTGGGGTCTCTCAGCTTTGTGGTTGTGTGGGGCCACAACCAAAAAGATTCCAAGAATTGGGGATATATGGTTTAAAAACTACCATTTGCCACAATCGATCTATAACAGGGTTTTCAAACCCAAATTTCAGAACATCTCTGGAGCTAAGGGATACTCCAAGGAGTGGATAAAAGAGGAGAGAATTAATCCTCTCATAGTCATCACCAGATTGATCACATGCAAAGGTAAATATTCCATATTTAAATCCTGACACTTTCGATTATTAGGTCACTTTCAGTTCAATAAGCCATTGAATTTTCCCTTTTACTTCTTAAAGAGTCTTGAGAAGATTTCTTCCCAAGAGAGGAAGAATGTAACTAATCCCCATAACAACCTATTTCACCATGGGATTATCCAACTACTTGTCTTAGCCGAGTTGGAGAAACAAGGGAAAACATGGGATGAGTTATGTTATCACACTAAATTTCCTTGGTTTAGTTTGTTTTTATCCCTTTTAAGCCTTAGATTTTAATTTTTTAAGTTTCATCCTTCTAAATTTTATGTTTGTTAGGTCCCCTTAGATAAATAAAGTTTTGAGTCATAGCTCTAATTTGATCCTCAAATTCATTTTTGGACTTAGAACCTTTTTTGTTTATGACTTAAATTTTGGACCCCTTCATAATTTGTCACTAGGATCGATCCCTCCCCATCCATGACTAGACCGATGTGACACACCATTATCCTTACTCACGACCTCATGGGCATGCCTTGCTTTCCTTGCTTACCTATCCAATCATTTTTTAAATTGGAGCGCTACCCACTCATCAGGCGGTTCCGTAGCGCCTTTCCCATTCATCATGATTTCCACCACGAGTTATGATTACCATGACCGATGTCATGTTCCTTGTTTTCAGTGCCAGGATTTGGTTAAAGATACCTCCAAGATCTCATATTTATGATCCCTGATAACGGTTTATGAAAATTCAAGAATGTTGCACTGCTCAAATTCATAGTTCTGACCAGGCAACAACGGTGTGACCAAATTTGATGTTGAGGTAGATTCGAGGGCCGAAATATTCATGAATTCAACCTGAGATTTCGCTGAAGCTTCAAATAGATGTCTAATCCACAGGTATCCCGTGTTTCCTCCTCTACACATTAGTTTTCACAAAGAATTAGCGCTCAGATTTTAGTTTATCGGGCTTGCATAGTTGTAAGGGAATCATCTTTGCATCATATCCTTGTCTCCTCCCTTTTCAAACCCGTGAACTTCATTTTCTTGTATCAAATTCTGACTACATCTGCTCGCCATAGTTACTGAGTTTGCAAGCATCTAAACAATCTATCCTCTGCATATGCGTCGCGCTACCCAGAGGCGTTGCTTAATCCCTCCGTGTCTCCCCTACTTCCCTTCATTTTTGAGTTAAGCATTTTTACCCATCTACAAAGGGCCAATTGAAGATTAACCCCTCACTGTCTAAACTCTCAATACTTGTACAAATCAAGGGTGGGATTCCCACAGTCAAAACTTGGCTTACTAGCACTAGTCTATTTTAAAAGGTCAACCTTGTATATTTGAAACCCGATTTTAAGTCCTCCTGGCTATTACTACCCAATAAGCCTTGAGAAGCTCTCATTATAAGCCATGGAGACTCCTCATATGAAGAATACACACAAAGGGAGAAAGGTGGTTAGAACAAAACCTGTGGATATGCATATTTTTGATACAGAGCCCATGGCAAGAGAGTTTTTTCAGAGAGTGGGATGCCTCTCTTTTTTCTAGAATATGCAAAGAGGCCATCTAGAGGTGACAAGACAATTTGCATTACATTTTGATTGTAGGAGAACTAAGGTTGGGGATTTAGAATTTGAGGTGACTGAGGCCTCTATTTCAACTGCAAGAAGAATCCTTATTACAGGTGAAAATTGGTTTAATGCCATGGCTTTGAGTTCAGCCTATGCCAAAGATCTCCTTAAGCCTGAACATCAAGCCAATGATTTATCTAAAGGTGTGCCAAGGAATCAATTGATTGAGCAGTTTAACAGGATACTGAAGATCATCCAGAGATATTTTACATGAGAAGGGAGATTTAACACATTGTACCAGTACCATGTAGGACTTTTGCTACATTTTACTGGTAAGGTTGAAATGAATATTCCCTACTATTTGTTAAGGAGAATAGGTAATATGCCAGACATGATTCAATCCAAGTCAAAGGATGTGGATACTATCATCTTCCACTCTGGATTGATCAAAATGCTATTATCTGAGGAATTGGGTAAGAGAGAGATTTCATGGGAACATTCTTTTGTGGCTTCTCACTTAAATTTGGATATAACATCTACCCCTCAATAAAAAAATGTAAGTCCTTTATCACCCACTATTTTTGTTAAAGAAGGGACTCGTAGGAGGAGAAAGGGAAGAGCCCCTCTTCAAGTTTCATAGGTCATCAAACAAGTCACAGGAACTGAGGAGGAATTTTGTCCTTCCCCACAAAGAGATTTTTCACCACCTCCTCCACCAGGGTTAGAAGAAGTTCCCTCTTCTACTAAAACTACATCCAAGAAAGGGAGGAAGATACACTTCTCCTCTTCTCCTCCAACAACCAATACCAAGGGTAGAAGACCTTTCACAAGATCATCAATTCCTAGGGAAGTTGTTGAAGAACAATCCCTACCAGAAATCCCTGTACAAAAGAAGAAGGGTAAAGGCATTGGAAAGCCTATGGAAAGGAAAGAAGAAACCCATGTGAAAAAAAAGAAAGATAAAAGAAAAACCACCAAGAATCCTGATGAGGCAGACAAGGCAATTCCTATGCAGGTGGAAGAGGAGACCTAGAAAAAACCTATTGAGACTGTGCATGTCACTTCTCCACCTGACAGTCAGGCATTCAAAATATTAATCAAGCAACTTAGGGATGCAAGAAAAGATGTGGCTCAGTTGAAAACAGAGGCCATGCCTGACAGAGTGAAAATGAAAGAGCTCATGGATGGCTACAACCATACCCTTGACCTGGCAAGGTTTGCAGCAAGAAAGGCCCAACCCCTTCATATGCAGCTCCAAAACCTTTATATTAAGAATAGAGGTTTTCAATCTCAGAATAAGAAACTCAAGGCAGAGTTGCAACATTTTCAAGATGAAGTAGCTCAAAGAAACTTGCAGGTATTGGTGTAAGATTCCATTGAGAAAGAGACACCAGCAGTCAAGGCGAGAATAGCCCCACTGAAAAATCCTGTGATTGCTAAGAAAAAGAAGTCTGATGTGCCAAATGAAGATCTTCCTTCTACCATAAAGAGTGTGAGGTTAAGTGTCAAGGTAACAAAATAGCTGGTGAAAGGTGAGCCCCATTTTTTAGGATGGTTCCTTTTTGTGAGGGTTAACTGATATTCAAATATTATCTCTGCCACCTATACAAGATTTTAAGCATCGATTCTTAGATTTTGGGCTTTTTGTGAAGTGCTAACTCCCTCAACAATAAAATGCAAACATTCCGTAGCGCCTTGGCACTACAGAATAGTCTATTTTGGTATTACACTGGTATGCTACCTACAGTGCTGACAAGTTACCTAAGGATGAAGGGTTTTATATTATGAAAAGTCACCACTTGCTCTGCACATGATCAAATTGGAGGCGTTGTGTTTTTTACAGCGATACCAAATTTTTTTACACAAATGCACAGTGGCACTACTGAAATTCGCTATGCAATATCTGACAGAGACCGAATTTGCACACAGACGCAACACAATGGCGCTACCTAATATTTTGCAAAGGAAAAAGTTTATACAGGGGATAAGAAGGTTTGGCGCTACCTTTTCTACTTGTCCATTTTTGAAGTGCGCTACTCAAATTGCTACCTAAAGATGCTACCAACAGACACCAGGGATTCAGGAGGGCCAAGCTAACAAATTTTGGATATCTGATGATGGAGAAGATTGTAGAAACAACAACTGAAATCACGAGGAAAACCACATGCTCCTGAAAGACACATGGAAAAAAAGGAGTTACGCAACAAAATGGAATCAAGTCAGTTTGAAGATTGGTTGGATTAGTCACCAACTTTTTCCTATTTTTTAGCATAGGTTTCTAACCTAGTTGTTAGATGAAATAAATTCTTAGAGATTTTCAAGGGAAAGAGGCCAACTTGTACCTCCAATTGTTGCCTCCCTTTTGTTATAAATAGATATATGAAATGATTTAGTAGGTTCAGATGGTTGAGCAAGGCTCCCTTAGACTGTAATATTTTGATGAAGTGACTATGATTTGGCTATGTACTGGACTTAAGACATTTTGGCTAATAAATCAACTTCTCTTTCAGCTTATTTGCTTCTAATGCTAAATGTTCATGCTTTGAATGATTCACATGAATTATTGTGGTGATGTTATGGTGAATGTTTGATCATTATATTATCATGATGTTTATTTAGCTTCCTTAGTTTATGAGTTCTAGAAGATCTTGTGTTAAGAAAATTTATTCCTTAGGATTTTTGTAGACCTGATGTTTACAACAACCCCTACATTCCTCTCATTCAAGTCTTCACTCTATTCATACTTACTCCCAATTACTGATTGAAGTTAGCCAAGGCCTTGATTGTTGGTGCATGCTAGCCTTGTTTTATGAGTTGGAACATTATCATTTTGAGTCTTTTCCATTTGACCCTTTAAAACACTCTTACATTAACATATAACCTGATGGGTACTGGGCTTGCCTTCCATGCAATCTGAAGGTGATTCCTAGTGCTAACATTCTTGGCGCCGCTGCCGGGGAACGATTTGAAGACTTTTCCCTGGGATTGAATGACACAACATACTAGTCCTAAAGGTGCATTAGAACTTAGTATCTTGAAGATTGTAGCTTGCACCTGGCAACTCCATTGTTTCATCTCTGGCACCTAAAGGCAGACATACGAGATCAAATCCACAACTACCTTTGGTTCCATTTGAGGTTGACCTAGAGAAAATAATCAAGAAGGGAAAAGCTTCTCTAAAAAGTTTTTCTGTTGTTGCTACAAGTGCTTCTGGTCAGTTGCCTGATTCCACTCTTGATACTTCGGCTGTTTTATCAAGTAAGCCTTCTTTATCTTCTGCTAAAGTATTTAAGAAGATTGATTGTGAAGAGTTTCCGGTTGAATACGCTTCCTTTGAGACTGAATTGAAAGAATAAAACATTGACATTTTCTCTTCTCCTGACATTGAAAAGTGTTTTAGTCTTGATAGTTTTGAAGATTTCCCTACTTTAGGTTTTGCTACACCTCTTTTTTGTTAAACATTTTGCTTCCAAAGAAGTGGAAACTTCATCTCCTTTTCATACCTTACCATCTTCTTCCAAGAATCATCCCTCTGCTATGAAAACTAAAACCCCCCCTTCATACTTTCATTCTTCTCCTAATTTGCACACAGTCAAGTCTCCTTATCCTTCTTGTTCACCAAGAGTTCAAAATCAAATGGCAGTTGTTAACCCCCTTTCAAATAGGATGGATGCCATAGTGGCTGCAATATACACTCCTATAGTCTTACCTCATCCAGTGAATTCTCTCCCTCCTGGAGATTATTTGAAATACATGCCCAAGTTTACGGGAGAAGAAGATATAACAACTGAGGAACATCTTGTTTCTTTCTACAGCTATGCAGATAACCAAAATATTGAAAATGGGGATGTGTGGATGAGGGTTTTCGTCCAAAGTCTTTTTGGTGAGGCTAAGAAGTGGTTTAGGGGTCTGGCCCCTAGATCCATTACTGGCATTGAAGCATTGGATGAAGCCTTCTTGAGGCACTGGGGGGACAAAAAGGACTTTTTGTACTACATCGCCGAATTCGGATCCCTAAAAAGGAAAGAAGGAGAGTATGTCTCTGACGTTTCTAAAATATTTAACAAAATGTACAACAAGATCCCCGATGAGATAAAACCCACTGAAACCTCTGCAAAAATCACTTATGCCAGTGCATTTGACCCTGAGTTCTACCTCCTGTTGAGAGAAAGAAGATCACCTTCCTTAGTTCATATGAAAGATGTTGCCTTGGGGGTAGAATCCAATATAGTGGCATCAAATAAGCTCAAGGGGAAATCTGATAGAGAGAGGAGAAGAACAGAGCTGAAGATTTAACTTATGATTCCTCTGTTGTCCATTCTCAAGTAGATGAGCTGACCAAATTAGTAAAATCTCTTTCTACTGAGATTTAGAAGTTAAAATTAGAAGGGAAACAAACATATAGAAATTCTCAAAACACTGACAATAGAGGTAACTTCAAGAGACCAAATAATGCTCCCCAAATCTTTCCCAGAGATCCCAGAAACAAAGAAAGAGATGATGAGAGGGTACAAGCTCCTTTCCAAAACAATTTGGTTGTTGATGAAGAAGAAGAGGAGGTAGAGGATGATCTAGAGATTCACTGCTTAGGTGACACATCCCCATCCCCACACTTGACTCAATCCTCTTATGAGCAATCCTTGATGGATATTCAAATTAATGAGTTAAGTAAGGGAGAGAAAGCAAAAGAAAATACTAATAGATATAATCTGAGATCTAAAAAGAATGAAGAAAAAATTGATGCCCCTAATCAGCTTGCCCAAAACGAAGATTCTGCCAAGGCCATGCCAGTTAGTAGCAAGGAAAAAGACTCTCAAAGTCCACAAGTTCTGATCAGAAATCCTTCTTCTGAAACCAAAGAGATATTGAAGCCTTCTTCTTCTTTCAGTTTTGAGAATGAGATATAGAAAATAAAGATCCTTGTACCTTTTTTGGAACTGATAAAAAATGAAGAATTTAAAAAATATCTATCCGAAATATTATAGCCCGAAGCCTCTCCAAATGCCACTGATTTAGTAAACCTGCAAGATTAAAAGCCAATAGTGATTTTGGGTCCAATGTTAGAAGACAGAGATGATTCAGCCCCCCTTTCTATACGTCATTGAATATTCATGACAAGGTGCTGCATAATTGTTTAATGGATTCAGGGGCATCCCACAATCTCATGCCAAAATATGTTATGGATGAACTTGGGTTAGAAATCACAAAGACTTATCATGACTTATATTCTTTTGACTCTAGAAAAGTGAAGTGTCTTGGAGTCATTAAGGATATGGTGGTGACTTTATTTCAGTTGCCCATGAAAAGTATACTTATGGATATCGTAGTTGTTGATGTTCCCCCCAAGTTTGGCATGATTTTTTCAAGGTCTTGGATAAAAAGACTTGGGGGGACCTTGAAGATGGATCTCTTTTATGATACTATTCCCATTTTTGGGGGAGAGCATAGAAGACTTTACAGGGAAGCTCAATTGGCTTACATCATCAGTGATGAAGAAAACCCCACAAATCACCCTGTTTTTTCTTTTGATACAGATATGGGATCTAGCACTTTGCAGCTCACTGACACTCTTGAAGCCCCTTTAGAAATCAGAAAATAGTCCATTACCTTTTCTGAGGAGTCTCTTCTAACCACTTTTGTCTGGAAGATGTTCTTTGATGGAGCCTCTTCCAAGGAAGGCACTGGTGCTGGGGTTGTCTTTGTCTCACCAACTCAAGAAACTATATCTTTGTCATATAAACTAGAATTTGAGACTACTAATAATGTGGCAGAGTATGAAGCTCTTGTCTTGGGGTTGAGGGATGCTAAAGACA